>OAMR01000694.1:0-30632 GCA_900205405.1 Echinochloa crus-galli | reverse complement strand
CGCCGTCGCCCGTCGCCGCCGCCGCCCGTGGTCCCCGCGCCCACGCCGCCGCCACCTGTCGTCCCCGCGCCCACGCCGTGCCGCCGCCCGTCGTCCCCGCCGCTGTCGTCGTCCCCGCCGCCGTCGTCGTCCCCGCGCCCGTCGTCCCCGCGCCGGTGCCCCTCGTCCCGCGCCGCTCAAAATGTTCGTCTCGTAGAGTACAACCGCTGACTGGAGGAGGTGTTAAAGTTGAAGCGGACTATGGAATGACGTTAGTGGACCTAAACAAGATTGGCTTTCTAGACGAACCGTTCGTCCTGGGCAAAGCTGTCACACAAGTTTTTTATGTGAAGGACATGGCTAGCAGACCGAAGAAATGGGCGGATAAGAAAGGTGGGGGTAAGCAATTGGACCCATCACAAGACGAGCCAAAGCGTCATATAGTTCTTCCTGGAAAGAGAAAAATCGTAGGAGTTGAGGACAAGACGGATGAAGATTATGATATGCTCGATGTCCGGCCTCCATTCTCAGTGGCTGATGACCCAAGCATCCTGTTAGCGGCGGAGGAGACACCGTATCTACGGCGTGATCACAATCAAGGAACATTTGTAAAGAGGAAGAGCGGAAGTTCATTATGATGCCAGTGCTCATCGAAGGCCCAAAGCAACCTTGCAACGACATTGATGTGTACCTAAGACCATTGGTTGACGAACTTTTGCAGCTGTGGAAGAATGAAGGTGTTAGCGTGTGGGATGAGGACAAGCAGGAGCAGTTTGCCCTTCGAGCACTGCTTTTCATAAGCATCAACGATTGGCCTGCACTAAGTAACCTATCAGGACAATCAAACAAAGGATATAAAGCATGCACTCACTGTTTAGAGGAAACCGAAAGCATGTATTTGAAACATTGTAGGAAGGTTGTTTACATGGGTCATCGTCGATTTTTTTTCTACGAAGCATGAACTATGAAAGAAATGTCCGCATTTTGGCGGGAATGCGGACCACCGTACAAAACCGATACACCAGAGTGGACAAGATGTATTTGATATGTTAAAGGATGTACATGTGGTGTTTGGAAAGGGAACCGGAAGCCAGCCTGTTCCGATGGGCGAGGATGGTCGTGCCGCGATGTGGAAGAAAAAGTCTTATCTTTTGGGAGCTACCTTATTAGCAAATTTTAGAGGTCCGTAACGCAATTTATGTGATGCATGTGATGAAGAATCTTTGCGTCAACTTGATTAGCTTCCTGGGTACTTATGGGAAGCTGAAAGATACACTAGACGCACGACAAGAGCTGAAACGTGTGAAACAACAGAATGATCTACAACCAGAAAAGAGAGATAAAGGACGTCGGTACTTGCGTCCTACCAGCTTCACTCTCAGTAAAGAAGAGAAGGCAAACATGTTTGAATGCTTGAACAGTATCAAGGTTCCATTGGGCTACTCCTCCAATATTAAGTGAATAATAAATATGAAAGAGAAGAAGTTTACAAACCTCAAGTCTCACGACTGTCATGTGTTGATGATACAACTGCTTTCCGTCGTACTCAGGGTGTGCTACCCGTTAATGTGCGGAAAGCCATTATGAAGCTATGTGCATTCCTCAATGCAATTTCTCGGAAGGTAATCAATCCAAACCATTTAGTTCAGTTACAGAACGACGTGGTTCAATGTCTTGTCAGCTTTGAGATGATATTTCCACCATCTTTCTTCAATATTATGACACATCTATTGGTTCACCTCATCAAAGAGATTCGTATATTGGGCCCAGTATTTCTACACAACATGTTCCCTTTTGAGAGGTTCTTCGCTGTCCTAAAGAACTATGTATGTAATCTTTCTCGTCCAGAAGGATTCATTGCTAAGGGATACGAAACAAAGGAGGTCATTGAATTCTGTGTTGACATTGTCAAAGATCTTATGCCGATTGGGGTGCCCGAATCACATCATGAGGGGAGACTTGGTGGAAAGGGCACCCTAGGGAAAAGATCGATGGTAATCAAGGATATGGAGACATTTCATAAAGCGCACGTCACCGTTTTGCATCAAATCAACCTTAGTTGCTCCATACATCGAGGAGCACATGAAGATTCTGATGTGTGTAGAGGGCATTGATGCGCAGCTAGCTTTTGTAGCTAGGGGTCCATCGACCACGATCTTAAAATTTCAAGTATACGACATCAATGGGTATACATTTTACACAAGAGCCCAGGACAAGAGGAGCACCAACTAAAACAGTGGTGTCCGGATCGACGCGACAGACATCAATGGCAAAACGAACTCATGCTATGGTGTCATATAGGAGATATGTGAACTAGAGTATGGACCTTTGAAGATCCCACTATTTAAGTGCCAATGGGTGAAGCTGACAGCCGGAGGTGTTACAGTTGATGAGTATGGAATGATTATAGCGGACCTAAACAAGATTGGGTTTCTAGACGAACCGTTCGTCCTAGCCAAAGATGTCACGCAAGTTTTTTTATGTAAAGGACATGGCTAGCAAACTCAAAAAAGGGGTGGGTAAGCAATTGGACCCATCACAAGACGAGCCAAAGCGTCATACAGTTCTTCCTGGAAAAAGAAATATCGTAGGAGTTGAGGATAAGACTGATGAACATTATGATATGCTCGATGGGCTACCTCCATTCTCGACGGGTACTGACCCAAGCATCTTGTTAGCAGCGTAGGAGACACCCTATCTACGGCATGATCACAATCACGGAACATTCGTAAAGAGGAAGTTTATTAGTGTCCGAGTAAACGATGATGCTGTGTAATTTACTTTGTTATGCTATAATTTGATATAATTACTATATATTGTAATGACTATATTTGCATTTATGTTCTGCTATTTTCTAGTACTTCCAAATATTTTCCTAGAACTTTCGATTATTTTTAAAGGCCTTTATTTTATAATAAACATTTATTTAGAAATAAAGGGTGTCATTTAATAATTACTATATTTATATTTCTAAGTAATAGAAATGATTAACTAGTATTAATATTTAGAAATGAAATGAATAAAAAAATTGTTATAATAAATTATTAAAATAAATGCTTAGATATTTATAATATGGTAATTATATATGAAAAAATAATTTGATATAATAAATTATTAAAATAAATGCTTACCTATTTATAAAGCAATTTGTATTTATAATATGGTAATTAGATATATTTGTATTTATAATAAATCACTTTGTTATAATAAATGATTATTTAGAAATAAATTGCTTCGTTTAATAAATAAAAGGATCATTTTATAATAACCCGGTGCTAAATGTTTATTTGAGAAAAATAAAGGGCGCCAACTTTATAATAACTCGGTGCTAAATGTCGATTTGGGAAAAATAAAGGTCGCCAACTGAAATCGGTGGGCCTTTAGCATGGGGTGGGTCTAAGACCCGGTGCTAAAGGCGCTCCAATTTTCAGTTGGCACCCAGTAGCACCTTTAGCACATGCCCAACCTTTAGCACTGGGTGTTTGATCAACCCGGTGCTAAAGGCCCAACCTTTAGCACCGCGTGTTTGATCAACCCGATGCTAAAGGTCCAACCTTTAGCACCGGGTTAGCACCGGGTCGTATCTAGACCCGGTGCTAAAGGTGTCCCATATTTAGGGGCCGCCGCCCGCACAGCGCCCTCGCTCCGCCTTCCACCGCCACAAAGCCATCGGCGTCCTCGTCGCCTCCATGCCCATCCCCGCTAACGCCCATGCGCTATGTGTCGTCCTCCGCCTCTCCGCCGCCGGACGCCCGCGCTCCGACATGGCGCGCGTGGGCCCGCGAGGAGAAGATCCGCCGCCGGTCCTCCGCCTCTCCTCCGCTCGCCGTCGCCAGTCCACCTCCTTCCGCCACAGGTGCTCCCCCTCCGTCGTCCGCACCGGTCCTCCTCCTCTCCGGCCGCACGTACGTGTAGGCCCACGCGCACCGCCGATCCTCCGCATCTCTCCTCCGCGCGCCGCCGTCGGCCGGTCCTCCGCCTCTCCTTTGCGCGCCGCCGCCGGTCCTCCTCCGGTCCTATGCGCGCGCGCCGCCGGCCCACGTCCTCTCCACACCGGTCCTTCGCCTCTACCCGCACGCGTGTCGACGCTCGGGCCCGCAAGAGCACCGCCGTAGCACGTATGCGCGCGTGGGCCCACACGTGCCGCCGGTCCGACCGCCTGTCCTCCGCGCGCACAGGTGATCCTCTCCGTCCGCACGCGCGCACCGCAGGTCCCAGCCGCCTCTCCACCGCGCGCGCCGCCATGCGTCTGGTCCACCTCAGCTCCTCCGCGTCGTTTCTCTGCCTCCTTCCGCGCGCGCCGATACGTGTGATAGAACGAGCCACCATGCATTGTGTATGTGTGAGACGGCCTTCGAGCCGTGCCCATTGTGTGTGCCGGCCTTCGAGCCGTGCGTGCAGGTACCACCGCAATCGCCTCGCCGCCACGCCGTTGCCTTCGAGCCGTGCATGTATTTGTGAAATATGTATGAGTTTCAAATTTGTATAAGTTAGAAATTTGTATGACTTGTATGAGTTTAGAAATATATATGAGTTAGAAATGTTGGAAATTAATTAGTAAAATGCTTCATATTAGAAATCTATTAGAAATGCTTCATATATATTGGTTAAATGTTGAATATATATTAGAAATGCTTCATATATTTAGAAATTCTTCATATATATTAGAAATGCTTAGAAAATGTTTTAAATATAATTTTTTATGTAGATTAGTATTTGGTCTAATCCTATCGCACAATTACTTTTAATTCTTAGTTAGTTTATATGAGACGGGCAGTGCAAATCCTATCACGCAATTACTTTTAATTCTTAGTTAGTTTAAATGAGACGCACACGTACGCATTTAGTTTTAATTCTTAGTTAGTTTATATGAGACACACACGTGCAAATCCTATCGCGGAATTACTTTTAATTCTTAGTTAGTTTATATGAGACGCGCACGTGCAAATCCTATCGCGCAAACCCCAACCCCTAACGCCAAACCCGAAACCCCGTACCCCTAATTACTTAGAAATATTGCTTACCAGTTACTTTTAATTCTATAGATGGAGGGCAACAACGTGTAGGAAGAGGATAATGATACATTCTTACTTTGTCAACTAAATGATATCATCGGTGGCAACGACCCGCAACCAAGCATGCAAGACATGCTGGGTATTGGTCAAGGGAGCGACAATGTGGACCAATGTGTCCAGGGCACCAATGTGGATCAACGTGTCCACGACAACACTGTAGATCAACGCAGTAATAATGAGCTCACGTCTAGTCAGGTGTGAATATTTAATATGTATTTATATCTCATATAATATGTATTGTATATCTCAAATAACATGTATTACATATCTCATTTAATATGTATTTTATATTTCATTTAATATGTATTTATATCTCAATTAATATGTATTCTATATCTCCTTTAATATGTATTTATGTCTCAATTAATATGTTTTTTATATTTCATTTAATATATATTTATATCTCAATTAATATGTATCGTATATATAATTTGTGTAGCCCGATCTACGTTGACAAGTAAAACTAAGAAATCCAAACGATTTTGGGCCAGTTAAGCCCAAAAAAGTGGCCAGAAAATTAATAAGTCAGTGCAGGGTTGTTCTATGGGAATGCGTGCCATTAGCATCAAACAATGGAAATCCACGGACCCTGATGAGCCGCATGTGTGGCCTAATACTAAGAAAAAGATGCTTGGTTGGACTTAAAACAAATTTTCGAATTCCCTAGCGATCGTGAAGAGCAACTGAAGGATTGGACAATGAAAAAGATGGCAATTCTATTTCAGGATTACAAGAAGAAATTGTACAAGAATTATCTCACGACCGAAGAAATACCGGATTTTGAGAATTATCCATCCATCACTCCGAAGGCTTGGGAATCGTTCTTGGAGTAGAAAAGCTCCGAAGAAGGATCAAATATGACCGCTAGAAACACTGAGAATGCCGGAAATAAAAAAGTACACCCATCGAATGGGTTCAGGAGGTTATAAAAGGGAGCATTGAGAAATGAGACAAGATGGAAGAAGATCTATATGCTAGAGGAAATCATCCAGCGACACATGATTGGCCCATACGATCCAAACATTGGTACTATGGTCATGGAGGCATCCTCAGTCCGATCGATGGCTCTAGTTTTTGGCGATGAGTTGCGAGAACTAGCTCAACGTCTCCTTGATATCCTTAAGGCAGCTGAGAGGGGAGAATTTATTACTGATAGAAACAGAGATGAGCTAACCTATGCCTTAGAAAACAAGGAGCATCCTGGACGAATTTGCGGTATAGGCATAGTCCCATGGAAGCATGATTTCAAAGAGGATGTCTCCTATTATAGGAGCCGTAAGAGGAAGAATGCCGAATATGAGCACAGGTTGAGGGACCTAGAGGAAACGGTAGCCGCCCAGGGCTCAAGGATACAGGAAATGGAGGGAGAGATGGAGCGGCGAATGAAGTTACCATGGCTGCCGGAACAACAAGCCACAGGAACCGGTTCCACAGAGCATGTACCTCTCCAAGATCCTAATGCCTTTGTTAGCCCTCCACAACATCGAAGCAGTCATGCTTCCACAGAGCATGTACCTCTGCAAGAAGACATTCCTGCACCTCAATCTGAATCGGTTCATTTCCCCATGGATGAAGTAACTCAGCGGACCGCATGCGAGCTTGTCGTGAGGCAAAAGAACATAACTGTAGTGGTACATATGCGACAATAGTTCGTACTATATAAATTTCACCGTAAATGTTATCCATTTACTGACTAAACCAGTGGAAGAAAGTCAAACATTGCATTACATGGAGATTCCACATGGTTACGTACCTGTTGAGGTGGAGCAAGTCGTTGACCAGTGGATTGACTCGGATCTTGACATCGCCAGAGGTGACGGAGAAACAAAACTCGGGGAGTGTTCTCACTGCATTATTCGATGGAGACATCGTCATACCTGGTATACCTGCTAACACCGGGCCTTGATTATCTGTCACCTCCCCCATCTCCAAGAGATCCACCGGACTATGATTCTCCGGCAGGAAATCCGTCTCCTCCGCAGCGGAAGTCTCCGTCTCCGTCTCCTCCGTGGCCGAAGTCTCCGTCTTTGTCTCCTCCGCGGCGGAAGGCTCCGCCAATGAAGTGCACTAGAATGTCTAGGTTGGCCCCTCCAGCACAGAAGAAACCATGTAAGGAAGTCAAAGAGAAGGCTCCAGCAGAGAAGACTCAAGAAAAGTTCGATGAATGTGTTAGAGCGAAAGTAACGAGGCAACTTTTCACGAAGAAAGAGCCTGAGCCGAAGATGGTAATTGACCGCGCCAAGTTGAGAGATTTCCTGAAAAAATTGTCCAATGCAGAACAGAGCAGGGCACAAATATCTGACTACGACCGCTTGTTACTGAAATCTCACGTGAAGAAGAAGGCAGCGGTGGGGTCCACACCTGCTAAAAAGATTCCTCAGATTGACAACCAACCTCAGCAGTCGTTGCCTCAGTTGCCATCTGATTTCGAGCTAAACGTGCAACAACAAATGAGAGAGACGGGACTCTCGAGAGAGGAAATCACGGGGCAAAAAGAAATTCCTGTAAGCACATTGTATAAGTGGCCATTTAATCTTAGAGAGCCTTTGGTCCCTCCAGAAATAGAGAGCAAGCTATAAACAAAGACGTGCCGATTCCATTAGTGGTATGTGGAACAATCCACCAGAAGAAAAAGGCGCATGTTCGGAGTTCACGTAAGGGACAGAGATTTCTTCAACGACGAGGAAACGCTTTGGTTGGAGTTCAAGGATATATATGATGTGTACCACCAAGACGCCATGGACCGCTCTTTGGTCGCATGTTGGGTCTTGTAAGTGCTTTGATCTCATTTACGATTGACACTTTGAAAAAAAATGTAATCTATGCCGACACGACCATTTTTGCTTAACATGAAGAATGGAGATTCAAAGATGTTGGAGGGAAGGAAGTTTTGACATTGGTTACATGCGGCCATATGTGTGCCCAGGAAGTCACAGTACACATATAGCAAACAAATATGATAAATAGAGAACATATGCTTGAATAAGTAGAGTTTTACATCAGAGTTTAACATAAATAAACTAACCATTACAGCGGAAGACTAATAACTCTCAACTAAGCGGAGCCACAATCCGCAGGGACTCTGACTAGGAGAACACAACTCAGTAGTACAGTAGATCTCCTGGAAACTCAGCAGCAGACTCATGCACAGCCCAATCTGTTACCCATCCGAGATTTTGTTGAATAAATGACAAGTGTAAGTAAAATATTTACTTAGCAAGTATAGCACGGGGTGTGAAGGCTCAAAGTAAGGCTAGACACGGTTGAACTGCATTAGCATTTTTAGTTGGTTCGTTTTAACATTGTCCAAGTTACTACAAGTGAAAGGAACCCAATTGCAACCCAATTAATAAAGTATAAGTGACATTAAGCATAAATAAACATCATCTTCTAATAAAAAAGGATGTAGGCCTCTCGTGACCCTGAGCAAGACTATCATAGATTTACGCTCTGTAGAGGTTTCGCCCTTTACCACCAGTCGCGTAAAAGTTCAAAAGAACTTTGCACCCAACCACACACATCAACACTTCCGAGGTGTGACTGCATAGGGATGCTACGAGGTTTTTCACATGACACCCTAACAATACAGTGGCCGCTAAGGTACAACAAGGTGGTGAGACTCTAGGCACCGAGTTTGACTTACGCTTATGGAGTCACACCATAAGGGGGTCAATGGCATCCAGAGCGCGGGCATCGCACCCAACAATGTGCAATGTGTGAAGTTCCCCATCGCAGGGACTCCCAACACGGGACTGGGTCTAACGAGACCTAGCCGATGGGGCTACCGTCCTCGGTGGAATCAAGAAACACCCCGTGCCTTGCTTCCCATAACGTCATCGGCCCCATCGGTAACAACTGGCAAGCTAGAGACGTACAAGCTACTTAACCAAGACCAGAGTCATAATAGTTCTAGCGGCGGCGACAGACTCCTGGGTTGCCGCTTTAAGAACCGGACCTTACGGAGAGACACTAGAACAAAGCACGAAGCACATGCTCTAGTTCCCTAAACCAAGTTGCTAAAAAGCAATTTGGATCATCCTGTTTAAAGTGAACCATTAAGTCAAAATTAACAGTTAAACAATGGTGATAGTAGCTGCGCATAGCAAAGATTCTACCCAAATGCATAAACCCAAGGTAATCAAAGGATAGGATAATCAAAACTAGGTACAACCTTAAAGGTACGTCAATTTAGACACATACATGTATGAAATAGTTTATTGCAAGGTAGGTAGGTAGCAAGGATTGTCCGTGTTATAACTTGCCTTTATCCAACAGAGATACCACTACTCAGAGTCATCAATCTTGTTCTTCCAATCTCTTGATGACGTTCCTCTGTCTACAACAATCAACGACATGAGCACAACAGTACACCAATCAAAATAAAAACTTTAAAAGAGAATGCTAAGTGGAAGGGTCGGGACTAAGTTCTGGAGGAACGGAGGTCCTATTGGTCAAGGATGTCTCGCCGGATGTTCGGGCTAGAGAACGGTGCACTTGAAGATTGTCGATGTGAGGGTTTGAGACTCGCGGTCGATGGATGTGTTAGTCTAATTCATCCAGAATATTGCTAAGACATCAAGAACTAGGTCTGAAAAGTTTGGTTGCTTAATTCCATACGTACTTTGTTTAATCACAAAATTAGGGCTTGATCAATTCTCGTCACCATGTGACATAGTCTGCTTGTTTATTTTATATCTCGAGTTCTAGACATCTGATTAACGTGATTCTAATTGGGTTAGCTTCATAATTTGATAATCTATCCTCTGGAAAAACATCACGATTTTAGGAGCTACTGTCTAGAATCGACACATGATTTAGTGCACCTTTTAGAATCTGTTTTTGAGGGTGAAAATATCCGCTGCGACTTATTGCTATCCTTCACCTCCCTCTGATAGCTTATATTAGAGGGTTTCGATCCTATAATAAGTTAAATAATACTTCTAATCGTAATTCATGTCGATATGAGTCTATCGCAACGAAAACGGATTAAAACGAATTTAAAACGTGAAAACTATGGACTAAACAAGATTTTCGACGCTTAAAACTAGCGAGGTCTTTTCTCAAAAGAGTATATACTAAACAAATATGGTAGAAAATTACAAGATTCGTTGAGGGTCTTACTAAAAATCTTGAGGCCAAAAACGACGGAAGGCTCGGCGCGACGACGAGATGAAGAATGGGTAGTACTGGAAGATATGGTGGAAGAAGACTACCTTAGGGAATCCCAAAGAAAGGGGCCTCCCTGTAAAGGAGTCGATGGTGAGCCTTTTTCAGAGGAGATGTGGTTCATATATATAGGGAGAAAACCTCTCACTTCCAGGTTCACTAGCAATATGGGAATGTGCTTTGAAACAGTGGTTTGCCTCATGCCAATGAAATTTGGCCCAATAGAGTGATGGGATGGGTTTTGTCTACAATTGGATCATCTTTGGGCTAAGGCTGGTCTACTAAGATTTAGGGTGATTTTAATTTTCGAAATAATTCTTTTCTTGGTTATAAAATAATTTCAGATAAGTCCAGAATTGATATTAAAACCATGAAAATATTCTGAAAATTCTAAAAATCTTAGGAAAAATTCCAGAGATAGAGTTGGACATGAGGAACCCAAATATTGTATTCGGAGGTCACGAAAAGGATCTTAGCATGTTTCAAAAATTAGAATTTTCTCTAGGGAAAATAGGATTAATTGCCAGAAAAATCTAGAAAATTTCCATTAGGCTCGTAAACACATTTTTGAAAACTTTACACACATAAAACCACTAAATGCAACTGGCTTGAATGCAAAGCACTCAATATTATAACCTATGTTATTTTATTTTGAATTATTTTTCTGTACTAAATTCCCTGTTAATTATATAAAGCTTGGAAAATTTTAGAAAATTGAGAAAATCATTGTATTAATTATGCTGAAAAATCACATCCCAAAATCCAAAAATTTTGGGGTGTGACACCCGACAAAGATAAATGACAAAATCATTATGGATAACCCAGAGGAAACATATGAAAACTTATACAAGTTTATGCAAAAACAAAATTATATGGAATACATACTATTGCCATTCAACTTTGGGTGAGTGCCTATATTGTATATTTCCTTAATTATTTCTCATTATAATGTTATATATTCTTGTAAAACACTTGTATACATGTATACAATTATCACTGGATCCTAATCATATTGAACATCAACTGAGGCGTGGTCAATGTCTTTGATTCGTTGAAGAAACCAACATATCTTTACCAGAACATCATTGACATGTTTACAAGGTGACATATTTTTCACTAATTAATTCTGCCATTACATTCACAATGAATTAACTCAAATTCTTGGTTCGCAGGGCATGAGAGGAATTTCGTCGAGATGACCCTGGTACCATCCATAAAACACTCACATGGAAGACTAACTTTCCGGTATGCAAGTAATTTATACATGTAGGTCTCGACTAATCAATTAAACAAATTTTACTTAACTTTATTTTTTGCTCGACAGTATCGCCAACAGGGATCGAGAAATAATTTATGTGCACACTATGTTTGCGAGAACATGCACAATTGGGGGACGAAATCGGTGTCAAAATGATATTGCGGTACGTAATAATAAACACATTTGTATTTGTAAGTAAAGCACTTTGATTTGTAAAATAGAGGGCTTCATTTAATAATTACTATATTTGTATAAATAAGTAAAGCACTTTGTTTTATAATAAATGATTATTTAGAATCAGAGGGGTTCACTTAATAATTACTATATTTATATTTGTAAGTAAAACACTTTGTTTTATAATAAATGATTATTTATAAATAGACGGGTTCATTTAATAATTACTATATTTGTATTTGTAAGTAAAGCATTTATTTTATAATAAATAATTATTTAGAAATAGACAGCTTTATTTAATAATTACTCTATTTGAATTTGTAAGTAATCATTTATTTTATAATAAATGATTATTTAGTGCACATTTATTGTTTTTAATTCTGCGGATTTAATATTTTAATTATTTGTAAATTATAGATGATGAAGCTGGACGAAACATGTCTGAACCAACATAGAATCGACGCAATTAGAGAACAGCTCATCGGATGGATTTGGGACGATGTTATAAATCCCAGAGGAGAATTCGAAATCCCGAGGAGAGCTCAAGTCGTTCCTCTGGTCGGATATCTTAAGTTGTAATATACGGTTCAAATATATAATTCTAGTCGGATATCTAAATTGTAATATATATATATATATGTCTTTTATTTTGATTATATGAGTCTAGCTTATATGAATATATAGTACTACATACACGGCGGCTGAATACGTATTAGAATATGTAGCATAATACGTAGGAATAAACGTATATGTATGGCGGCTGAAAAAAGAAAAAAAGAAATCCAGGCCCTTTAACACCAGTTGTGAACACCAACCGTTGCTAAAAGCCCTGCTATCAGCGTTGTGCTGGCACCGGTTGGTATTTACAACCGGTGCTAAGGGCCTTTAGCACCGGGTATCTCAACTGGTGCTAAAGGTTCTACCCTTTAACACCGGAAGAGCTGCACCGGTTGGGAAACCGGTGCTAAAGGGGTTCCCAACCGGTGCAGATGTGAGTCTGTCCAGTGAGCCCCAACTGTAATTTACATTCTTACTACTGGACTCTCGGTGTCACCTGCCACCCCTTGTTGAAGGATTAATAAATTTTGCCTAGATTGCACACAACCAAATATTGAGTACTTCTGACATCAAATTTAATTTGAAGCAGCTTAGTATCATAAAGTCTTTGTGCATATAGTATGTGCCTAACTTGTAGTGATAATATTATTATTATAAATGATTTACTTTACTAAATAATAAAGTGCTAGATATTTAGCTTGTTTGAAAGAGATGGAACACGATAAAAAAGAACAAATAAGGCACGTGCAACATAGAAAAGGAGAACTATATTGACGAAATAAAAGGGTGCGGAGATTTTCCGTGAACGGTCAATCAAGCCTTTGCTCCCTAGTTGTGCCATATGTGAAGGACGCGTACACAAACAGTGCATGTCAAAGGCGATGAAAACTTCAGTGGTCCAGACCATATCTGGCAACCAGCTTTGCTAAAGAGAGCCATTGAAACCACTCTTTGCTACCATGAGGCCCATTTGTAATCAACCACTTTAGTTTGCCTCCTATAATCATGATTAGTAGTCAAACACGTTACTGTCTCCACACGTTCAACAGGAGGCTACCGTGGAACTACTGGGAAAACATACTAGTTTCAACATTGCTGGGACTTTAAGGTGCAACTTTGCCCATTTTTCACAATATGTGTCTGTGGCGAAGCCATAGTAGATTGGCGGGGGTGCATCTTCCTTATAGATATATGAATTTGTCCATCATACATGGTGAAAAAGTGTTTTTATACATTGATTTTGTAATTGGCGTGGGTGCATATGCATCCACGACTTGCTACGTAGCTTCGCCACTGATATGTGTAGTTTCTAAAATCAACATAATGGTTCTTATATACTCCCCAACAGTTTATGACTTAAAAAAACGTAATGGTTTATATAAAGATGTTTCATTTGATAAAAAAGTATTTTGGCTTTACTTTCATGTGATCAGTGGAAACTTTATATATAAATAGTTATTTTTTAAAGCAATGGTGAAACAAAAAGGCATAAAGTAGACAAATTTTATGACATCGATATTTGGAACATGAGGGAGCTGATGATTTCACTTAAAATTTATTGGGTGTGTATCAGATGGTAATGAGGAGCACACGGTGTCCTTAATATGTTAGCTGAACCTATACAGCTATGCTTAGTGTGCTCATCATTGAGTTGATACGCTTATGTCCTCCGTGTATTCCTCTTTTGTAACAATCTCTATCTACAACCTCAACCAATAGAATTCTGTTTGTAATGCCTGCATGAAAGGTCTAGCTAATAAATGTTTTCTATCATAAATTGTTATTGTATTGCTATTATTGCTCAAGACTCGGCCCGACCACCAGACTAAAATCATTTTCTTTTTCTCACAAAAGGCTATCTATATATTCATTAATTAATAACCAAAGATAAATTGTGAAGACGTAATTAGTTGTACGTGTTGTGGGTACCAGTATTATGTTCAACCAGTGGCAGTCCCAACTGTAATTTACATTCTTATTACTGGACTCTCGGTGTCACCTGCCACCCCTTGTTGAAGGATTAATAAATTTTGCCTAGATTGCACACAACCAAATATTGCCAAATATTGAGTACTTCTGACATCAAATTTAATTTGAAGCAGCTTAGTATCATAAAGTCTTTGTGCATATAGTATGTGCCTAACTTGTAGTGATAATATTATTATTATAAATGATTTACTTTACTAAATAATAAAGTGCTAGATATTTAGCTTGTTTGAAAGAGATGGAACACGATAAAAAAGAACAAATAAGGCACGTGCAACATAGAAAAGGAGAACTATATTGACGAAATAAAAGGGTGCGGAGATTTTCCGTGAACGGTCAATCAAGCCTTTGCTCCCTAGTTGTGCCATATGTGAAGGACGCGTACACAAACAGTGCATGTCAAAGGCGATGAAAACTTCAGTGGTCCAGACCATATCTGGCAACCAACTTTGCTAAAGAGAGCCATTGAAACCACTCTTTGCTACCTCGAGGCCCATGTGTAATCAACCACACTTTAGTTTGCCTCCTATAATCATGATTAGTAGTCAAACACGTTACTGTCTCCACACGTTCAACAGGAGGCTACCGTGGAACTACTGGGAAAACATACTAGTTTCAACATTGCTGGGACTTTAAGGTGCAACTTTGCCCATTTTTCACAATATGTGTCTGTGGCGAAGCCATAGTAGATTGGCGGGGGTGCATCTTCCTTATAGATATATGAATTTGTCCATCATACATGGTGAAAAAGTGTTTTTATACATTGATTTTGTAATTGGCGTGGGTGCATATGCATCCACGACTTGCTACGTAGCTTCGCCACTGATATGTGTAGTTTCTAAAATCAACATAATGGTTCTTATATACTCCCCAACAGTTTATGACTTAAAAAAACGTAATGGTTTATATAAAGATGTTTCATTTGATAAAAAAGTATTTTGGCTTTACTTTCATGTGATCAGTGGAAACTTTATATATAAATAGTTATTTTTTAAAGCAATGGTGAAACAAAAAGGCATAAAGTAGACAAATTTTATGACATCGATATTTGGAACATGAGGGAGCTGATGATTTCACTTAAAATTTATTGGGTGTGTATCAGATGGTAATGAGGAGCACACGGTGTCCTTAATATGTTAGCTGAACCTATACAGCTATGCTTAGTGTGCTCATCATTGAGTTGATTGGAAACCAAGCTGCATATATAGACAAGAAAAATAAAGCAGGGGCCAGGGATGCTCTCTATATGTCCACTAACTGCATATACGGTAGGAAAGGATAATTGAAAGGAAAAAGGCATTTCCAAACTATATATACACGCCGACATATAGATCTACTGTAGCTGAATTACATTTACTAGTAGACACTCATAATTATGATCTGACACTTTAATTCAATACTGCTGAAAAGAAAAAACCAGGTTTGCTAAGCTATAAACAAATTTTATGGTTCGCTGCAGAACTTCCAGAGCTACGCCTACTTTTGGCACGTCTAAAAAAAATAGATTTTGCTTCTTAGTTTCTTTTATATTAGAATGTTTGTAGCAACAAAATCATAACCATGTAAGAAATTACTTTTCAATGTGAATAAAATTATATCATTTTCTCATAACAATATATCTTGTGAGCTAGGTTAATTGTTAATTAAAGATTACACGGTTCGACTCTTGAAATGCATGCGTGCCTTATAAAATGAAATGCAGCGAGCAGCCAAAAAACTCTTAGAGAAACTATCAGTTCATGAAAATTTTCAACTCAGTGATCAAGTTCCACTCATTTTCATATTGTGGAATAATGTTGTCAAAAATTCAGAATTAATAATTTTTATTATTAGCTTGGAGGATATTTCTCAGTAGTAAACTGAGAACTAGATTAAGTAAATCTGTCTCCACAATCCTGTGATTATACTGTTGTGCGGCTCCTATCACTAACAAAATCAAAGCGTACAACTCTGGCACTAACCCATGCATTATTATAGACTAAAGGCGCACAAAGCTGCCTCCTTTTGGAATGGCCGTGATTATCTCTATGAATATTGAACAATTTAGAAACGCGGCCTAGTTATTCATAGCCAGAAACCTTTTCCTCCAAATTAAACTAGTGAGATAGTGTTTTGCATTATTCTATGACTTGTTCTATTGTGCATTTGTGATTGGAGAGCACTTGTGCACAATGACATAACACGTACACCAAGGAATATGTGCCACCTCGTGCCTATATAAAGACCCCCACAGTCTGCCTATCATTGCAAGAGTTTCAGCCAACACAGAACACTCCTCCTCAGAGTTCTCCCTGCTGCTTCCTGCAGGTGCCCAGGATTAGAGAGGAAGACACAGGAGTCCCAAATAGCTTGTGTTGAAACTTCGGAAGCTATTGTTACCGTCTCATTTTGAACTCCATTTCTATCACAATGGGTGGCTTATCTCTGCAGCATCCCTGGGCATTCACGTTCGGCCTTCTAGGTAAATATTAACCTTTCACAAAACAAGATCTAGAAGCCCATATGCACACCGACAGTCACACAGTCTGTGAACTCACACAGACATTGCTATCGG
This sequence comes from Echinochloa crus-galli, assembly GCA_900205405.1. NCBI lineage: Eukaryota > Viridiplantae > Streptophyta > Magnoliopsida > Poales > Poaceae > Echinochloa > Echinochloa crus-galli. The sequence goes on along the minus strand of OAMR01000694.1, from coordinate 13,882 downwards.
TTGAAGCTTGCAGCTAAACTATTGTAACGGCGCGCCGTGGGCCAAAAGGCAGGTTAGCAGGTACCGTATCATGGCTTGGAAGCAACTAACCTCCTGATAAGCAGGATGTTGACAGGGCAAAGTGGCTAACACTAGGCCTTATTTAGATGTTAGAATTAGGAGGTTGAATTTGAGAGTAAGATGTTACTTCGTAATCATTGCGCTACTGTAGCATTTCGTTTGTATTTGTGGAAAATTGTCCAAAAATTGATTAATTGGGCTCAAAATGTTCGTCTCGCAGAGCACAACAAAACTGTGTAATTAGTTTTTGATTTCATCTACATTTAGTACTCCATGCATGTTATGACATTTTGATGTGATGGAGAATCTTCTTTTTGCATAGTAAATTTGGGAGTTGCTTTTTAGAACTAAACAGTGCCTTGTTTCTCGAATCATAAATCGGGATAAGACAGCAGCACATCTAATTATAATGTTCAAAGCGAGAAAGATATTGTATAAGGGTTTTGCTAAGGTACTTCCAAATGACTATGGACCGTAGATCTAATAACGTATTAATAGATTCATTTTTTATATTATTAAATATAAAAATAAGGAAAATATCTCCCTATAGATATATGGGACTAAACATAACCTCCATGCATTGTTGTATTAGATCTAATTTTTCTTCTTTTTTTCTCTCACGGCTGTTCACATAGATTTTGTTAAAAAAAAAGAACATGCATGGCCGTCCGTTCCCTTCCTTCACATTAACTTGACTTGCTAAAAAGAATGACATGGCCACATGGGTATAGGTAAGGTGACACTCGAGAGAAAAAATGTTTGATGTTTTTCCCTCGTGATGATAGACTGATAGTCAAGTTTAGATCGGCAGTTTTTTTTTCATCGAGAGATGATGTGCTTGATTGTTCCGTTGACGGATTCATGTGATTTTCTTTTTTATTATCATTATTTTAATTTTTAAATGTTTTAGCTGTTTCTATGATTTCTGTTGGGCTCTTACCTTCACCGTTCGTCCTGGGCAAAGCTGTCACACAAGTTTTTTATGTGAAGGACATGGCTAGCAGACCGAAGAAAGGGGCGGATAAGAAAGGTGGGGGTAAGCAATTGGACCCATCACAAGACGAGCCAAAGCGTCATATAGTTCTTCCTGGAAAGAGAAAAATCGTAGGAGTTGAGGACAAGACGGATGAAGATTATGATATGCTCGATGGCCGGCCTCCATTCTCAGTGGCTGATGACCCAAGCTGACTGTATCCTCTATCGCGGACAGTACGAACACTTGGATCGTTGTCCGGTTTGCACCTGCGCGCGATACAAGATCAGGCGGGACGACCCTGGTGATGTTCGGGGAGAGCGTTCTAAGAAAAAAATCCCTGCGAAGGTGATGTGGTAACCGCGCGCGCGTGTCGTCCCCGCCGCCGTCGTCGTCCCCGCGCGCGCGTGTCGTCCCCGCCGCCGTCGTCGTCCCCGCGCGCGCGTGTCGTCCCCGCCGCCGTCGTCGTCCCCGCGCGCGCGTGTCGTCCCCGCCGCCGTCGTCGTCCCCGCGCGCGCGTGTCGTCCCCGCCGCCGTCGTCGTCCCCGCGCGCGCGTGTCGTCCCCGCCGCCGTCGTCGTCCCCGCGCGCGCGTGTCGTCCCCGCCGCCGTCGTCGTCCCCGCGCGCGCGTGTCGTCCCCGCCGCCGTCGTCGTCCCCGCGCGCGCGTGTCGTCCCCGCCGCCGTCGTCGTCCCCGCGCGCGCGTGTCGTCCCCGCCGCCGTCGTCGTCCCCGCGCGCGCGTGTCGTCCCCGCCGCCGTCGTCGTCCCCGCGCGCGCGTGTCGTCCCCGCCGCCGTCGTCGTCCCCGCGCGCGCGTGTCGTCCCCGCCGCCGTCGTCGTCCCCGCGCGCGCGTGTCGTCCCCGCCGCCGTCGTCGTCCCCGCGCGCGCGTGTCGTCCCCGCCGCCGTCGTCGTCCCCGCGCGCGCGTGTCGTCCCCGCCGCCGTCGTCGTCCCCGCGCGCGCGTGTCGTCCCCGCCGCCGTCGTCGTCCCCGCGCGCGCGTGTCGTCCCCGCCGCCGTCGTCGTCCCCGCGCGCGCGTGTCGTCCCCGCCGCCGTCGTCGTCCCCGCGCGCGCGTGTCGTCCCCGCCGCCGTCGTCGTCCCCGCGCGCGCGTGTCGTCCCCGCCGCCGTCGTCGTCCCCGCGCGCGCGTGTCGTCCCCGCCGCCGTCGTCGTCCCCGCGCGCGCGTGTCGTCCCCGCCGCCGTCGTCGTCCCCGCGCGCGCGTGTCGTCCCCGCCGCCGTCGTCGTCCCCGCGCGCGCGTGTCGTCCCCGCCGCCGTCGTCGTCCCCGCGCGCGCGTGTCGTCCCCGCCGCCGTCGTCGTCCCCGCGCGCGCGTGTCGTCCCCGCCGCCGTCGTCGTCCCCGCGCGCGCGTGTCGTCCCCGCCGCCGTCGTCGTCCCCGCGCGCGCGTGTCGTCCCCGCCGCCGTCGTCGTCCCCGCGCGCGCGTGTCGTCCCCGCCGCCGTCGTCGTCCCCGCGCGCGCGTGTCGTCCCCGCCGCCGTCGTCGTCCCCGCGCGCGCGTGTCGTCCCCGCCGCCGTCGTCGTCCCCGCGCGCGCGTGTCGTCCCCGCCGCCGTCGTCGTCCCCGCGCGCGCGTGTCGTCCCCGCCGCCGTCGTCGTCCCCGCGCGCGCGTGTCGTCCCCGCCGCCGTCGTCGTCCCCGCGCGCGCGTGTCGTCCCCGCCGCCGTCGTCGTCCCCGCGCGCGCGTGTCGTCCCCGCCGCCGTCGTCGTCCCCGCGCGCGCGTGTCGTCCCCGCCGCCGTCGTCGTCCCCGCGCGCGCGTGTCGTCCCCGCCGCCGTCGTCGTCCCCGCGCGCGCGTGTCGTCCCCGCCGCCGTCGTCGTCCCCGCGCGCGCGTGTCGTCCCCGCCGCCGTCGTCGTCCCCGCGCGCGCGTGTCGTCCCCGCCGCCGTCGTCGTCCCCGCGCGCGCGTGTCGTCCCCGCCGCCGTCGTCGTCCCCGCGCGCGCGTGTCGTCCCCGCCGCCGTCGTCGTCCCCGCGCGCGCGTGTCGTCCCCGCCGCCGTCGTCGTCCCCGCGCGCGCGTGTCGTCCCCGCCGCCGTCGTCGTCCCCGCGCGCGCGTGTCGTCCCCGCCGCCGTCGTCGTCCCCGCGCGCGCGTGTCGTCCCCGCCGCCGTCGTCGTCCCCGCGCGCGCGTGTCGTCCCCGCCGCCGTCGTCGTCCCCGCGCGCGCGTGTCGTCCCCGCCGCCGTCGTCGTCCCCGCGCGCGCGTGTCGTCCCCGCCGCCGTCGTCGTCCCCGCGCGCGCGTGTCGTCCCCGCCGCCGTCGTCGTCCCCGCGCGCGCGTGTCGTCCCCGCCGCCGTCGTCGTCCCCGCGCGCGCGTGTCGTCCCCGCCGCCGTCGTCGTCCCCGCGCGCGCGTGTCGTCCCCGCCGCCGTCGTCGTCCCCGCGCGCGCGTGTCGTCCCCGCCGCCGTCGTCGTCCCCGCGCGCGCGTGTCGTCCCCGCCGCCGTCGTCGTCCCCGCGCGCGCGTGTCGTCCCCGCCGCCGTCGTCGTCCCCGCGCGCGCGTGTCGTCCCCGCCGCCGTCGTCGTCCCCGCGCGCGCGTGTCGTCCCCGCCGCCGTCGTCGTCCCCGCGCGCGCGTGTCGTCCCCGCCGCCGTCGTCGTCCCCGCGCGCGCGTGTCGTCCCCGCCGCCGTCGTCGTCCCCGCGCGCGCGTGTCGTCCCCGCCGCCGTCGTCGTCCCCGCGCGCGCGTGTCGTCCCCGCCGCCGTCGTCGTCCCCGCGCGCGCGTGTCGTCCCCGCCGCCGTCGTCGTCCCCGCGCGCGCGTGTCGTCCCCGCCGCCGTCGTCGTCCCCGCGCGCGCGTGTCGTCCCCGCCGCCGTCGTCGTCCCCGCGCGCGCGTGTCGTCCCCGCCGCCGTCGTCGTCCCCGCGCGCGCGTGTCGTCCCCGCCGCCGTCGTCGTCCCCGCGCGCGCGTGTCGTCCCCGCCGCCGTCGTCGTCCCCGCGCGCGCGTGTCGTCCCCGCCGCCGTCGTCGTCCCCGCGCGCGCGTGTCGTCCCCGCCGCCGTCGTCGTCCCCGCGCGCGCGTGTCGTCCCCGCCGCCGTCGTCGTCCCCGCGCGCGCGTGTCGTCCCCGCCGCCGTCGTCGTCCCCGCGCGCGCGTGTCGTCCCCGCCGCCGTCGTCGTCCCCGCGCGCGCGTGTCGTCCCCGCCGCCGTCGTCGTCCCCGCGCGCGCGTGTCGTCCCCGCCGCCGTCGTCGTCCCCGCGCGCGCGTGTCGTCCCCGCCGCCGTCGTCGTCCCCGCGCGCGCGTGTCGTCCCCGCCGCCGTCGTCGTCCCCGCGCGCGCGTGTCGTCCCCGCCGCCGTCGTCGTCCCCGCGCGCGCGTGTCGTCCCCGCCGCCGTCGTCGTCCCCGCGCGCGCGTGTCGTCCCCGCCGCCGTCGTCGTCCCCGCGCGCGCGTGTCGTCCCCGCCGCCGTCGTCGTCCCCGCGCGCGCGTGTCGTCCCCGCCGCCGTCGTCGTCCCCGCGCGCGCGTGTCGTCCCCGCCGCCGTCGTCGTCCCCGCGCGCGCGTGTCGTCCCCGCCGCCGTCGTCGTCCCCGCGCGCGCGTGTCGTCCCCGCCGCCGTCGTCGTCCCCGCGCGCGCGTGTCGTCCCCGCCGCCGTCGTCGTCCCCGCGCGCGCGTGTCGTCCCCGCCGCCGTCGTCGTCCCCGCGCGCGCGTGTCGTCCCCGCCGCCGTCGTCGTCCCCGCGCGCGCGTGTCGTCCCCGCCGCCGTCGTCGTCCCCGCGCGCGCGTGTCGTCCCCGCCGCCGTCGTCGTCCCCGCGCGCGCGTGTCGTCCCCGCCGCCGTCGTCGTCCCCGCGCGCGCGTGTCGTCCCCGCCGCCGTCGTCGTCCCCGCGCGCGCGTGTCGTCCCCGCCGCCGTCGTCGTCCCCGCGCGCGCGTGTCGTCCCCGCCGCCGTCGTCGTCCCCGCGCGCGCGTGTCGTCCCCGCCGCCGTCGTCGTCCCCGCGCGCGCGTGTCGTCCCCGCCGCCGTCGTCGTCCCCGCGCGCGCGTGTCGTCCCCGCCGCCGTCGTCGTCCCCGCGCGCGCGTGTCGTCCCCGCCGCCGTCGTCGTCCCCGCGCGCGCGTGTCGTCCCCGCCGCCGTCGTCGTCCCCGCGCGCGCGTGTCGTCCCCGCCGCCGTCGTCGTCCCCGCGCGCGCGTGTCGTCCCCGCCGCCGTCGTCGTCCCCGCGCGCGCGTGTCGTCCCCGCCGCCGTCGTCGTCCCCGCGCGCGCGTGTCGTCCCCGCCGCCGTCGTCGTCCCCGCGCGCGCGTGTCGTCCCCGCCGCCGTCGTCGTCCCCGCGCGCGCGTGTCGTCCCCGCCGCCGTCGTCGTCCCCGCGCGCGCGTGTCGTCCCCGCCGCCGTCGTCGTCCCCGCGCGCGCGTGTCGTCCCCGCCGCCGTCGTCGTCCCCGCGCGCGCGTGTCGTCCCCGCCGCCGTCGTCGTCCCCGCGCGCGCGTGTCGTCCCCGCCGCCGTCGTCGTCCCCGCGCGCGCGTGTCGTCCCCGCCGCCGTCGTCGTCCCCGCGCGCGCGTGTCGTCCCCGCCGCCGTCGTCGTCCCCGCGCGCGCGTGTCGTCCCCGCCGCCGTCGTCGTCCCCGCGCGCGCGTGTCGTCCCCGCCGCCGTCGTCGTCCCCGCGCGCGCGTGTCGTCCCCGCCGCCGTCGTCGTCCCCGCGCGCGCGTGTCGTCCCCGCCGCCGTCGTCGTCCCCGCGCGCGCGTGTCGTCCCCGCCGCCGTCGTCGTCCCCGCGCGCGCGTGTCGTCCCCGCCGCCGTCGTCGTCCCCGCGCGCGCGTGTCGTCCCCGCCGCCGTCGTCGTCCCCGCGCGCGCGTGTCGTCCCCGCCGCCGTCGTCGTCCCCGCGCGCGCGTGTCGTCCCCGCCGCCGTCGTCGTCCCCGCGCGCGCGTGTCGTCCCCGCCGCCGTCGTCGTCCCCGCGCGCGCGTGTCGTCCCCGCCGCCGTCGTCGTCCCCGCGCGCGCGTGTCGTCCCCGCCGCCGTCGTCGTCCCCGCGCGCGCGTGTCGTCCCCGCCGCCGTCGTCGTCCCCGCGCGCGCGTGTCGTCCCCGCCGCCGTCGTCGTCCCCGCGCGCGCGTGTCGTCCCCGCCGCCGTCGTCGTCCCCGCGCGCGCGTGTCGTCCCCGCCGCCGTCGTCGTCCCCGCGCGCGCGTGTCGTCCCCGCCGCCGTCGTCGTCCCCGCGCGCGCGTGTCGTCCCCGCCGCCGTCGTCGTCCCCGCGCGCGCGTGTCGTCCCCGCCGCCGTCGTCGTCCCCGCGCGCGCGTGTCGTCCCCGCCGCCGTCGTCGTCCCCGCGCGCGCGTGTCGTCCCCGCCGCCGTCGTCGTCCCCGCGCGCGCGTGTCGTCCCCGCCGCCGTCGTCGTCCCCGCGCGCGCGTGTCGTCCCCGCCGCCGTCGTCGTCCCCGCGCGCGCGTGTCGTCCCCGCCGCCGTCGTCGTCCCCGCGCGCGCGTGTCGTCCCCGCCGCCGTCGTCGTCCCCGCGCGCGCGTGTCGTCCCCGCCGCCGTCGTCGTCCCCGCGCGCGCGTGTCGTCCCCGCCGCCGTCGTCGTCCCCGCGCGCGCGTGTCGTCCCCGCCGCCGTCGTCGTCCCCGCGCGCGCGTGTCGTCCCCGCCGCCGTCGTCGTCCCCGCGCGCGCGTGTCGTCCCCGCCGCCGTCGTCGTCCCCGCGCGCGCGTGTCGTCCCCGCCGCCGTCGTCGTCCCCGCGCGCGCGTGTCGTCCCCGCCGCCGTCGTCGTCCCCGCGCGCGCGTGTCGTCCCCGCCGCCGTCGTCGTCCCCGCGCGCGCGTGTCGTCCCCGCCGCCGTCGTCGTCCCCGCGCGCGCGTGTCGTCCCCGCCGCCGTCGTCGTCCCCGCGCGCGCGTGTCGTCCCCGCCGCCGTCGTCGTCCCCGCGCGCGCGTGTCGTCCCCGCCGCCGTCGTCGTCCCCGCGCGCGCGTGTCGTCCCCGCCGCCGTCGTCGTCCCCGCGCGCGCGTGTCGTCCCCGCCGCCGTCGTCGTCCCCGCGCGCGCGTGTCGTCCCCGCCGCCGTCGTCGTCCCCGCGCGCGCGTGTCGTCCCCGCCGCCGTCGTCGTCCCCGCGCGCGCGTGTCGTCCCCGCCGCCGTCGTCGTCCCCGCGCGCGCGTGTCGTCCCCGCCGCCGTCGTCGTCCCCGCGCGCGCGTGTCGTCCCCGCCGCCGTCGTCGTCCCCGCGCGCGCGTGTCGTCCCCGCCGCCGTCGTCGTCCCCGCGCGCGCGTGTCGTCCCCGCCGCCGTCGTCGTCCCCGCGCGCGCGTGTCGTCCCCGCCGCCGTCGTCGTCCCCGCGCGCGCGTGTCGTCCCCGCCGCCGTCGTCGTCCCCGCGCGCGCGTGTCGTCCCCGCCGCCGTCGTCGTCCCCGCGCGCGCGTGTCGTCCCCGCCGCCGTCGTCGTCCCCGCGCGCGCGTGTCGTCCCCGCCGCCGTCGTCGTCCCCGCGCGCGCGTGTCGTCCCCGCCGCCGTCGTCGTCCCCGCGCGCGCGTGTCGTCCCCGCCGCCGTCGTCGTCCCCGCGCGCGCGTGTCGTCCCCGCCGCCGTCGTCGTCCCCGCGCGCGCGTGTCGTCCCCGCCGCCGTCGTCGTCCCCGCGCGCGCGTGTCGTCCCCGCCGCCGTCGTCGTCCCCGCGCGCGCGTGTCGTCCCCGCCGCCGTCGTCGTCCCCGCGCGCGCGTGTCGTCCCCGCCGCCGTCGTCGTCCCCGCGCGCGCGTGTCGTCCCCGCCGCCGTCGTCGTCCCCGCGCGCGCGTGTCGTCCCCGCCGCCGTCGTCGTCCCCGCGCGCGCGTGTCGTCCCCGCCGCCGTCGTCGTCCCCGCGCGCGCGTGTCGTCCCCGCCGCCGTCGTCGTCCCCGCGCGCGCGTGTCGTCCCCGCCGCCGTCGTCGTCCCCGCGCGCGCGTGTCGTCCCCGCCGCCGTCGTCGTCCCCGCGCGCGCGTGTCGTCCCCGCCGCCGTCGTCGTCCCCGCGCGCGCGTGTCGTCCCCGCCGCCGTCGTCGTCCCCGCGCGCGCGTGTCGTCCCCGCCGCCGTCGTCGTCCCCGCGCGCGCGTGTCGTCCCCGCCGCCGTCGTCGTCCCCGCGCGCGCGTGTCGTCCCCGCCGCCGTCGTCGTCCCCGCGCGCGCGTGTCGTCCCCGCCGCCGTCGTCGTCCCCGCGCGCGCGTGTCGTCCCCGCCGCCGTCGTCGTCCCCGCGCGCGCGTGTCGTCCCCGCCGCCGTCGTCGTCCCCGCGCGCGCGTGTCGTCCCCGCCGCCGTCGTCGTCCCCGCGCGCGCGTGTCGTCCCCGCCGCCGTCGTCGTCCCCGCGCGCGCGTGTCGTCCCCGCCGCCGTCGTCGTCCCCGCGCGCGCGTGTCGTCCCCGCCGCCGTCGTCGTCCCCGCGCGCGCGTGTCGTCCCCGCCGCCGTCGTCGTCCCCGCGCGCGCGTGTCGTCCCCGCCGCCGTCGTCGTCCCCGCGCGCGCGTGTCGTCCCCGCCGCCGTCGTCGTCCCCGCGCGCGCGTGTCGTCCCCGCCGCCGTCGTCGTCCCCGCGCGCGCGTGTCGTCCCCGCCGCCGTCGTCGTCCCCGCGCGCGCGTGTCGTCCCCGCCGCCGTCGTCGTCCCCGCGCGCGCGTGTCGTCCCCGCCGCCGTCGTCGTCCCCGCGCGCGCGTGTCGTCCCCGCCGCCGTCGTCGTCCCCGCGCGCGCGTGTCGTCCCCGCCGCCGTCGTCGTCCCCGCGCGCGCGTGTCGTCCCCGCCGCCGTCGTCGTCCCCGCGCGCGCGTGTCGTCCCCGCCGCCGTCGTCGTCCCCGCGCGCGCGTGTCGTCCCCGCCGCCGTCGTCGTCCCCGCGCGCGCGTGTCGTCCCCGCCGCCGTCGTCGTCCCCGCGCGCGCGTGTCGTCCCCGCCGCCGTCGTCGTCCCCGCGCGCGCGTGTCGTCCCCGCCGCCGTCGTCGTCCCCGCGCGCGCGTGTCGTCCCCGCCGCCGTCGTCGTCCCCGCGCGCGCGTGTCGTCCCCGCCGCCGTCGTCGTCCCCGCGCGCGCGTGTCGTCCCCGCCGCCGTCGTCGTCCCCGCGCGCGCGTGTCGTCCCCGCCGCCGTCGTCGTCCCCGCGCGCGCGTGTCGTCCCCGCCGCCGTCGTCGTCCCCGCGCGCGCGTGTCGTCCCCGCCGCCGTCGTCGTCCCCGCGCGCGCGTGTCGTCCCCGCCGCCGTCGTCGTCCCCGCGCGCGCGTGTCGTCCCCGCCGCCGTCGTCGTCCCCGCGCGCGCGTGTCGTCCCCGCCGCCGTCGTCGTCCCCGCGCGCGCGTGTCGTCCCCGCCGCCGTCGTCGTCCCCGCGCGCGCGTGTCGTCCCCGCCGCCGTCGTCGTCCCCGCGCGCGCGTGTCGTCCCCGCCGCCGTCGTCGTCCCCGCGCGCGCGTGTCGTCCCCGCCGCCGTCGTCGTCCCCGCGCGCGCGTGTCGTCCCCGCCGCCGTCGTCGTCCCCGCGCGCGCGTGTCGTCCCCGCCGCCGTCGTCGTCCCCGCGCGCGCGTGTCGTCCCCGCCGCCGTCGTCGTCCCCGCGCGCGCGTGTCGTCCCCGCCGCCGTCGTCGTCCCCGCGCGCGCGTGTCGTCCCCGCCGCCGTCGTCGTCCCCGCGCGCGCGTGTCGTCCCCGCCGCCGTCGTCGTCCCCGCGCGCGCGTGTCGTCCCCGCCGCCGTCGTCGTCCCCGCGCGCGCGTGTCGTCCCCGCCGCCGTCGTCGTCCCCGCGCGCGCGTGTCGTCCCCGCCGCCGTCGTCGTCCCCGCGCGCGCGTGTCGTCCCCGCCGCCGTCGTCGTCCCCGCGCGCGCGTGTCGTCCCCGCCGCCGTCGTCGTCCCCGCGCGCGCGTGTCGTCCCCGCCGCCGTCGTCGTCCCCGCGCGCGCGTGTCGTCCCCGCCGCCGTCGTCGTCCCCGCGCGCGCGTGTCGTCCCCGCCGCCGTCGTCGTCCCCGCGCGCGCGTGTCGTCCCCGCCGCCGTCGTCGTCCCCGCGCGCGCGTGTCGTCCCCGCCGCCGTCGTCGTCCCCGCGCGCGCGTGTCGTCCCCGCCGCCGTCGTCGTCCCCGCGCGCGCGTGTCGTCCCCGCCGCCGTCGTCGTCCCCGCGCGCGCGTGTCGTCCCCGCCGCCGTCGTCGTCCCCGCGCGCGCGTGTCGTCCCCGCCGCCGTCGTCGTCCCCGCGCGCGCGTGTCGTCCCCGCCGCCGTCGTCGTCCCCGCGCGCGCGTGTCGTCCCCGCCGCCGTCGTCGTCCCCGCGCGCGCGTGTCGTCCCCGCCGCCGTCGTCGTCCCCGCGCGCGCGTGTCGTCCCCGCCGCCGTCGTCGTCCCCGCGCGCGCGTGTCGTCCCCGCCGCCGTCGTCGTCCCCGCGCGCGCGTGTCGTCCCCGCCGCCGTCGTCGTCCCCGCGCGCGCGTGTCGTCCCCGCCGCCGTCGTCGTCCCCGCGCGCGCGTGTCGTCCCCGCCGCCGTCGTCGTCCCCGCGCGCGCGTGTCGTCCCCGCCGCCGTCGTCGTCCCCGCGCGCGCGTGTCGTCCCCGCCGCCGTCGTCGTCCCCGCGCGCGCGTGTCGTCCCCGCCGCCGTCGTCGTCCCCGCGCGCGCGTGTCGTCCCCGCCGCCGTCGTCGTCCCCGCGCGCGCGTGTCGTCCCCGCCGCCGTCGTCGTCCCCGCGCGCGCGTGTCGTCCCCGCCGCCGTCGTCGTCCCCGCGCGCGCGTGTCGTCCCCGCCGCCGTCGTCGTCCCCGCGCGCGCGTGTCGTCCCCGCCGCCGTCGTCGTCCCCGCGCGCGCGTGTCGTCCCCGCCGCCGTCGTCGTCCCCGCGCGCGCGTGTCGTCCCCGCCGCCGTCGTCGTCCCCGCGCGCGCGTGTCGTCCCCGCCGCCGTCGTCGTCCCCGCGCGCGCGTGTCGTCCCCGCCGCCGTCGTCGTCCCCGCGCGCGCGTGTCGTCCCCGCCGCCGTCGTCGTCCCCGCGCGCGCGTGTCGTCCCCGCCGCCGTCGTCGTCCCCGCGCGCGCGTGTCGTCCCCGCCGCCGTCGTCGTCCCCGCGCGCGCGTGTCGTCCCCGCCGCCGTCGTCGTCCCCGCGCGCGCGTGTCGTCCCCGCCGCCGTCGTCGTCCCCGCGCGCGCGTGTCGTCCCCGCCGCCGTCGTCGTCCCCGCGCGCGCGTGTCGTCCCCGCCGCCGTCGTCGTCCCCGCGCGCGCGTGTCGTCCCCGCCGCCGTCGTCGTCCCCGCGCGCGCGTGTCGTCCCCGCCGCCGTCGTCGTCCCCGCGCGCGCGTGTCGTCCCCGCCGCCGTCGTCGTCCCCGCGCGCGCGTGTCGTCCCCGCCGCCGTCGTCGTCCCCGCGCGCGCGTGTCGTCCCCGCCGCCGTCGTCGTCCCCGCGCGCGCGTGTCGTCCCCGCCGCCGTCGTCGTCCCCGCGCGCGCGTGTCGTCCCCGCCGCCGTCGTCGTCCCCGCGCGCGCGTGTCGTCCCCGCCGCCGTCGTCGTCCCCGCGCGCGCGTGTCGTCCCCGCCGCCGTCGTCGTCCCCGCGCGCGCGTGTCGTCCCCGCCGCCGTCGTCGTCCCCGCGCGCGCGTGTCGTCCCCGCCGCCGTCGTCGTCCCCGCGCGCGCGTGTCGTCCCCGCCGCCGTCGTCGTCCCCGCGCGCGCGTGTCGTCCCCGCCGCCGTCGTCGTCCCCGCGCGCGCGTGTCGTCCCCGCCGCCGTCGTCGTCCCCGCGCGCGCGTGTCGTCCCCGCCGCCGTCGTCGTCCCCGCGCGCGCGTGTCGTCCCCGCCGCCGTCGTCGTCCCCGCGCGCGCGTGTCGTCCCCGCCGCCGTCGTCGTCCCCGCGCGCGCGTGTCGTCCCCGCCGCCGTCGTCGTCCCCGCGCGCGCGTGTCGTCCCCGCCGCCGTCGTCGTCCCCGCGCGCGCGTGTCGTCCCCGCCGCCGTCGTCGTCCCCGCGCGCGCGTGTCGTCCCCGCCGCCGTCGTCGTCCCCGCGCGCGCGTGTCGTCCCCGCCGCCGTCGTCGTCCCCGCGCGCGCGTGTCGTCCCCGCCGCCGTCGTCGTCCCCGCGCGCGCGTGTCGTCCCCGCCGCCGTCGTCGTCCCCGCGCGCGCGTGTCGTCCCCGCCGCCGTCGTCGTCCCCGCGCGCGCGTGTCGTCCCCGCCGCCGTCGTCGTCCCCGCGCGCGCGTGTCGTCCCCGCCGCCGTCGTCGTCCCCGCGCGCGCGTGTCGTCCCCGCCGCCGTCGTCGTCCCCGCGCGCGCGTGTCGTCCCCGCCGCCGTCGTCGTCCCCGCGCGCGCGTGTCGTCCCCGCCGCCGTCGTCGTCCCCGCGCGCGCGTGTCGTCCCCGCCGCCGTCGTCGTCCCCGCGCGCGCGTGTCGTCCCCGCCGCCGTCGTCGTCCCCGCGCGCGCGTGTCGTCCCCGCCGCCGTCGTCGTCCCCGCGCGCGCGTGTCGTCCCCGCCGCCGTCGTCGTCCCCGCGCGCGCGTGTCGTCCCCGCCGCCGTCGTCGTCCCCGCGCGCGCGTGTCGTCCCCGCCGCCGTCGTCGTCCCCGCGCGCGCGTGTCGTCCCCGCCGCCGTCGTCGTCCCCGCGCGCGCGTGTCGTCCCCGCCGCCGTCGTCGTCCCCGCGCGCGCGTGTCGTCCCCGCCGCCGTCGTCGTCCCCGCGCGCGCGTGTCGTCCCCGCCGCCGTCGTCGTCCCCGCGCGCGCGTGTCGTCCCCGCCGCCGTCGTCGTCCCCGCGCGCGCGTGTCGTCCCCGCCGCCGTCGTCGTCCCCGCGCGCGCGTGTCGTCCCCGCCGCCGTCGTCGTCCCCGCGCGCGCGTGTCGTCCCCGCCGCCGTCGTCGTCCCCGCGCGCGCGTGTCGTCCCCGCCGCCGTCGTCGTCCCCGCGCGCGCGTGTCGTCCCCGCCGCCGTCGTCGTCCCCGCGCGCGCGTGTCGTCCCCGCCGCCGTCGTCGTCCCCGCGCGCGCGTGTCGTCCCCGCCGCCGTCGTCGTCCCCGCGCGCGCGTGTCGTCCCCGCCGCCGTCGTCGTCCCCGCGCGCGCGTGTCGTCCCCGCCGCCGTCGTCGTCCCCGCGCGCGCGTGTCGTCCCCGCCGCCGTCGTCGTCCCCGCGCGCGCGTGTCGTCCCCGCCGCCGTCGTCGTCCCCGCGCGCGCGTGTCGTCCCCGCCGCCGTCGTCGTCCCCGCGCGCGCGTGTCGTCCCCGCCGCCGTCGTCGTCCCCGCGCGCGCGTGTCGTCCCCGCCGCCGTCGTCGTCCCCGCGCGCGCGTGTCGTCCCCGCCGCCGTCGTCGTCCCCGCGCGCGCGTGTCGTCCCCGCCGCCGTCGTCGTCCCCGCGCGCGCGTGTCGTCCCCGCCGCCGTCGTCGTCCCCGCGCGCGCGTGTCGTCCCCGCCGCCGTCGTCGTCCCCGCGCGCGCGTGTCGTCCCCGCCGCCGTCGTCGTCCCCGCGCGCGCGTGTCGTCCCCGCCGCCGTCGTCGTCCCCGCGCGCGCGTGTCGTCCCCGCCGCCGTCGTCGTCCCCGCGCGCGCGTGTCGTCCCCGCCGCCGTCGTCGTCCCCGCGCGCGCGTGTCGTCCCCGCCGCCGTCGTCGTCCCCGCGCTCACGCCGCCGCCACCCGTGGTCCCCGCGCCCGTCGTCCCCGCGCCGGCGCCCCTCATCCCCGCGCCGCACGTCGTCCCCGCGCCGCTGCTCGTCCCCTCGCCGCCGTCGCCCGCCGCGCCCGTCACTGCACGGTGAGCCTCTGTGAGATGTTTGTGAGCCGGCCTTCGTGCCGTGCACGCGAACGCGTTCGCTAACCAAATGCGCATGGCCGAACACGTTCGCTAAGCAAATGTGCATGGCCGAACACGTTCGCTAAGCAAATGTGCATGGCCTGCACACACAAACACGTGCACGGCACGAAGGCCGGCTCACAAACATTCACGCACGGCACGAAGGCCGGCTCAC
>OAMR01000729.1:592275-635396 GCA_900205405.1 Echinochloa crus-galli | reverse complement strand
TGCAAAAAACCATGCTCGGTAGCATTTAATGACCCGATTCTGGCCGGAGCCGAAACGATGCACCGATTCGGGCCAGAAACAAAATGAACGCACCCAATCCACTTTTTTGGACACAATAGTGATGTTTCAGTTCGTTTCGGTCAGTTTCGTTACTGTGCAAAAAACCATGCTCGGTAGCATTTAATGACCCGATTCTGGCGGGAACCGAAACGATGCACCGATTCGGGCCAGAAACAAAACAACGCACCCAATCTACTTTTTTTGACCCAATAGTGATGTTTTGGTTCGTTTCGGTCAGTTTCGTTACTGTGCAAAAAACCATGCTCGGTAGCATTTAATGACCCGATTCTGGCGGGAACCGAAACGATGCACCGATTCGGGCCAGAAAAAAAACAAAGCACCCAATCTACTTTTTTTGACCCAATAGTGATGTTTTGGTTCGTTTCGGTCAGTTTCGTTACTGTGCAAAAACCCATGCTCGGTAGCATTTTATGCACCGATTCTGGCCGGAACCGAAACGATGCACCGATTCAGGCCAGAAATGAAACAAACGCGCCCAATCCACTTTTTTAGACACAATAGTGATGGTTTGGTTCGTTTCGGTCAATTTTGTTATTGTGCAAAAAATCATGCTCGGTAGCATTTAATGACCTGATTCTGGCCGGAGCCGAAACGATGCACCGATTCGGGCCAGAAACTTAATGAACGCACCCAATCCATTTTTTTGGAAACAATAGTGATGTTTCGGTTCGTTTCGGTCAGTTTCGTTACTGTGCAAAAAACCATGCTCGGTAGCATTTAATGCACCGATTCTGGCCAGAACCGAAACGATGCACCGATTCGGGCTAGAAACGAAACGAACGTACCCAATCCACTTTTTTGGACCCAATAGTTATTTTTTGGTTCGTTTCGGTCAGTTTCGTTACTGTGCAAAAGACCATGCTCGGTAGAATTTAATGCACGGATTCTGGCCGGAACCAAAACGATGCACCGATTCGGGCCAGAAATGAAACAACGCACCCAATCCACTTTTTTGGACCCAATAGTGATGTTTTGGTTCGTTTCGGTTAGTTTCGTTAGTGTGCAAAAAACCATGCTTGGTAGCATTTAATGCACGGATTCTGGCCGGAACCGAAACGATGCACCGATTCGGCCAGAAACGAAACGAACGCACCCAATCCAGTTTGATAGAGAAAACTGGAAATGAAACGAAACGAAACGAATGAATGCACGGATGGGTTTGACTCGAGTTTGATAGAGAAAGGGGGGGAGCCATCCTTTAGATCCCGTCGGGGTCGGTCCCACCTGCGCCCGACCACGGCGGACGGTCCGCCAGAGCACGGCGGACGGTCCACGAAATCAAAAAAGTTCCTGAGTGATTTCGGGGTAATTAGGGACGGTCCGCGGAGCACTTGCGGATGGTACGCCAGGCCCATGCGGACGGTCCGCGGTCCTTTGGCGGACGGTCCGCGCCGCACAATCAGCTCAGCCCGAGTTCCGGATCCATAGGGTTCATTGCTTGAAAATGATGCATATTTTCAGAAGAATGATAAGATAGGCATTTCAACAAGTAACTTATGACATATGAATGCAAAACATGAGTATATGCAAACACACACGCATATGTGTAAGAAATCAAGCCACATTTGAAATGTCAATAACATTCAACTCATTCCTCAATTTACAAAACCGAGATTCATCCAATGGTTTTGTGAAGATATCCGCCAATTGATCATCCGTGCCCACACCTTCAATTTTGATATCACCTTTGCTCACATGATCTCTAAGAAAATGATGCCGAATATCAATATGTTTGGTTCTAGAATGTTGAACCGGATTATTTGCAATCTTGATAGCACTTTCATTGTCACATAAAAGAGGAATTCCATTGAATTTTACACCATAATCAAGAAGTGTTTGCTTCATCCATAATAATTGAGCACAACAACTTCCCGTCGAAATATATTCCGCTTTGGCGGTTGAGAATGGATGGATGGCGGCGGCAAGATGTGAGTGAAAAAAAAATGATGATAGACACAATGCAACCAGCAACAATTGAACGCGTAAGCACACAAATTCAACAATGCAAATTATTGAAAGAAAGTGCAAGGCTCAAAAGGGTGCTGGGACAAAGATCTAACCTAAAAATATATATTTGTTTTGGTTTTGTGGACTGTAGGAAATGGAAAAACACTCGATAAAACTCACCGATCAACCTGAAATCTGATACCACTTGATAGAGCTGAAGTGCCCGATCTTTCGGTGAGTGGAGATAAATTCGACTTGGTGGAAGTTGACCCTCACGATCCGACTACGACGAGCGAACCCGTAGCGTCAATGCAATCGCTGAACCAACTCCCTGTGGTTACCGAACTTGCGGTTGCAAGATCAGCCTGATCACGAAGATCGTTTCCTGTGCGCAATCGAAGAACGAACAGGAAAAAGAGGCGAGCAATCTTAATATCAATCGAAGGTGGAGTTCTGAATCACACAAGACAGCGCTGATTTGCGCGTGTTCGAGAGTAACTAAAGCTAGATGTAAAACAAAACTCAAGTCTGAAATGAAAGGAAGCCTCTATCTAAATAGAGGGAAAGGGGGCGCAGCCCCTAAGGAAGGTGGCGCCCAGGGAAAGGGAGAGGGCAACAGCCCTAGGCGCCCACACAAAGGCCCCTGTTGGGCCAGCTTCTATTCTTCTGGGCCTTCATTCTTCAGTAGCATAACGAAGTTAAGTTCTCTTGCACGGGCCCGCGTGATTGGGCCAGAAGGTGGCACCTGTGGTGGAGGATCATCTGGTGGCGCTGGAGAAGGTGTAGATGTACTCGTGTCGTAGGTGGTGTCCTCATCATCCTCCCCTTCTTGAACTGAAGTCGTCCTCGACGGCAACTCCTCATCTTCACCCGCATACGGTTTCAAATCTGCAACATTAAAACTAGTGGAAACACCAAACTCCGCAGGCAGGTCAAGAACATAAGCATTATCATTAATCTTGGTTAGTATCTTAAAAGGACCAGCAGCACGAGGCATCAATTTAGAGCGGCGTAAAGTGGGAAATCGATCCTTTCTTAGATGCAACCAAACCATATCACCCGGTTCAAAAGTAACATGTTTTCTTCCTTTACTACCTGCAACCTGGTATTTAGCATTAGCAGCAGCAATGTTTTGTTGAGTTTGTTCATGCAAGCTAATCATTTGGTCAACATGTGCAGCAGCATCTATGTGGGGAGCATCCGCAGCATCAAGCGCAAACAGATCAATAGGCGCTCGAGGAATATATCCATAAACAACCTGAAAGGGACACATCTTTGTAGAAGAATGCGTTGCATGATTATAAGCAAACTCAACATGAGGTAAGCAATCTTCCCAACGTTTCAAGTTTTTATCCAAAACAGCCCTAAGCATGGTTGACAAAGTTCGATTAACCACCTCAGTTTGTCCATCAGTCTGAGGGTGACAAGTGGTGCTAAACAGCAATTTAGTTCCCATTTTATTCCACAGTGATCTCCAAAAATGGCTGAGAAACTTAGCATCACGATCAGAGACTATTGTATTTGGAATACCATGCAAGCGAATAATCTCTCTAAAGAACAATTCAGCAACACGGCTAGCATCATCAGTCTTATGACAAGGTATAAAATGAGCCATTTTGGAGAAGCGATCAACAACCACAAAAATACTGTCCCTCCCCTTCTTAGTTCTAGGTAAGCCCAAGACAAAGTCCATAGAAATATCAAGCCAGGGGGAAGTAGGGACAGGCAAAGGCATATATAAACCATGGTTGTTTAGTCGTGACTTAGCTTTCTGACAAGTAGTGCAGCGGGCAACAAGGCGCTCAACATCACGGCGCATCCGGGGCCAAAAGAAATGGGCAGCCAGCACCTCATGTGTCTTGTAGACACCAAAATGTCCCATAAGACCGCCGCCATGTGCTTCCTGTAACAACAAAAGACGAACCGAGCTAGCTGGAACACACAGCTTGTTAGCGCGAAACAGGAACCCATCCTGCATGTGAAATTTGCCCCATGGTTTGCCATTCATGCAGTGAACTAAGATATCCCGAAAATCAGCATCGTCGACATATTGATCTTTCACAGTTTGCAAGCCAAAGATTTTAAAATCCAACTGGGACAGCATGGTATACCGACGAGACAAAGCATCAGCAATAACATTTTCCTTCCCATTCTTGTGTTTAATGATGTAAGGAAAAGACTCAATGAATTCTACCCAATTAGCATGACGACGGTTCAGATTGGTTTGGGTACGAATGTGTTTTAAAGCCTCATGATCAGAGTGAATAATAAACTCACGATGCCAAAGATAGTGCTGCCATGTTTGCAAAGTGCGTACTAAAGCATAAAGTTCCTTATCATAGGTAGAGTATCGCAAGCTAGCACCGCTTAATTTTTCACTGAAATAAGCAACCGGTTTTCCTTCTTGTAACAAAACAGCACCTAGACCAAAATTGATAGAGCTGAAGTGCCCGATCTTTCGGTGAGTGGAGATAATTTCGACTTGGTGGAAGTAGACCCTCACGATCCGACTACGACGAGCGAACCCGTAGCGCCAATGCAATCGCTGAACCAACTCCCTGTGGTTACCGACCTTGCTGGTGCAAGATCAGCCTGATCACGAAGATCGTTTCCTGTGCGCAATCGAAGAACGAACAAGAAAAAGATGCGAGCAATCTCAATATCACTCGAAGGTGGAGTTCTGAATTACACGAGGACAGCGCTGATTTGCGCGTGTTCTTCGGGGGGGTAGCTAAAGCTAGATGTAAAACAAAACTCAAGTCTGAAATGAAAGGAAGCCTCTATCTAAATAGAGGGAAAGGGAGACGAGTACTCACCATTGTCACGGATGAGCAAAGTACGCTTGTTTGGGCAGTCCCGAAGTATGTGACCAAACCCTTTGCAACGATGACACTGTATATCTCGTGTACGTCCTGTGGAAGGGGCAGCTCCTGTTGATGGTGCTGCTGCAGGTGTGGACGTCTTCTCGCGCGTTGTAGTGGTGGACGTGGATGGTGCATTCTTGGCTGGAGCGGCCGAACTTCTCCCTGCAAAAGAGTTAGTATATGGCTTCGAGCGGCGTCCCTGCACTTCACGTTCAGCTTTGCAAGCATATTCAAATAATGTGTTCATATCAGCATACTCCTTATAATCAAGTATATCCTGAATGTCGCGGTTCAAACCACCACGAAAACGTGCCATAGCAGCATCAGCCTCCTCAAGTAAACCACAACGCATCATACCCTTTTGGAGCTGCTGGTAATACTCCTCAACAGATTGTTGTCCTTGCTGAAAACGCTGCATTTTGTTAAGCAAATCACGGGCATAATAGGAAGGCACAAACCTATGTCGCATGGCAGCCTTTAATTGAGCCCACGATGTGGGAGTGGTTGTGGGATGGGTTTGTTTATATTCACACCACCAAATTAAAGCGAAATCAGAAAATTCACTGATAGCAGCCTTAACTTGAGAAGTAGCAGGAATATCATGGCATGAAAATTTCTGTTCGACCTCTAACTCCCAATCAAGATATGCAGCAGGATCATATTTGCCATTAAAAGATGGAATCTTAAATTTAATCTTAGCAAATGAATCATTACCGGGGGGACGTACCACACGGCGAGCGCGGCCGCGGCGGTTTCCATCTTCCTGCTCCGTGTCACCACCATAACCCTTCTGTAACTCTGTGATCACCGTGTTCATGGCATCGAGACGTGCCACAATGGAGTCGAGCGTGGTCTTAGTGGCCGTCTGCGCGAGGTCGAGCTGATCGAACCGCGCGTTCGTCGTAGTGACCGTGGAATCAAGCCGTTCATGCAACGTTTGCATGTCCGCTGCAAGGCCATCAACTTGAGTCCGCATGTCCTGCAGCTGTGCATCCTTCGGGTCGTCGTCATCTGCCATGGTTAGTGCAAACACAAAGCAAAGGCAACAACAAAGGTGGAATCGCTCTCAACACGCACACTAAAATGCTGTTATCAAATGCTTATCCGTTCTTACCAAGCACACAGGGGTGAGCTGCAACCAACAAGTAGTACCGGTGAGAGATTGGAGCAGCGATTGCCTGGAGAAACAAAATCTGCTCGTCGTAGGACTATGTGGAGTTCTGGGTAGGCTGCACTCAATGCAAGGGTTAGCACAATCAAACAATAATGCAAAGTTGAATAATAGTGCTAAACTTGTGCAAAGCTGCTGGAGACAAAGTGCAAAAGTGGAGCAAGGCGAAAAGGAAGCGAACAAAAGGAAGCAGGGAGGGCGCACACGGCTTCCGTCGTTGTCCTGTTTTTGTTTTTGTTCCTTTTTTTCTGTTTTTTTTGTTTTTTTTTGGACAAACTCACAAACAGATTGTAGGAACAAAGGAATACAAAAGAGCAATTCGCCACACACACTTTTTCTGGAAGGGTAGGGGTATTCCGGTAAAAAGAAGATCAGCCAAGATGAGGCAACTGGGTTTTTTTTTGTGGGTGTGCTTGCCCTCTTTGCTTTCCTTTTTTTTTGTTGACTTGCCAAAGGATAAACTAGGCAGGTAATCCGGGGTGGACAAACAGGAAGGTTTACCAACAGCAAAATAGAAACTATTTAAAGAGACCGGCCAGGATTAGGCACACTTCCTTTTTTGGTTGCTTCTGGTTTCTTTCCTTTTGTTTTCTGATTGCACACTTCCTCTTTTTCTTTTGAGTTTCCAAAAACACACAAGGCAATCAGGGGGGGAGGCGGGATAGAGAAGCGTGATGTAAGGAAAAGTATCTGTGCAAAAACAGAAACACGGCAGTGCTGTTGCAATCAGGGGGAGGGGCCTCACGCGTGGGGGCGCGATTCCAGGGAGCACGCTCAAGCGCTGGGAATCAGGGGGAATTGGATGGATGGCGGCGGCAAGATGTGAGTGAAAAAAAAAATGATGATAGACACAATGCAACCAGCAACAATTGAACGCGTAAGCACACAAATTCAACAATGCAAATTATTGAAAGAAAGTGCAAGGCTCAAAAGGGTGCTGGGACAAAGATCTAACCTAAAAATATATATTTGTTTTGGTTTTGTGGACTGTAGGAAATGGAAAAACACTCGATAAAACTCACCGATCAACCTGAAATCTGATACCACTTGATAGAGCTGAAGTGCCCGATCTTTCGGTGAGTGGAGATAATTTCGACTTGGTGGAAGTAGACCCTCACGATCCGACTACGACGAGCGAACCCGTAGCGCCAATGCAATCGCTGAACCAACTCCCTGTGGTTACCGACCTTGCTGGTGCAAGATCAGCCTGATCACGAAGATCGTTTCCTGTGCGCAATCGAAGAACGAACAAGAAAAAGATGCGAGCAATCTCAATATCACTCGAAGGTGGAGTTCTGAATTACACGAGGACAGCGCTGATTTGCGCGTGTTCTTCGGGGGGGTAGCTAAAGCTAGATGTAAAACAAAACTCAAGTCTGAAATGAAAGGAAGCCTCTATCTAAATAGAGGGAAAGGGAGACGAGTACTCACCATTGTCACGGATGAGCAAAGTACGCTTGTTTGGGCAGTCCCGAAGTATGTGACCAAACCCTTTGCAACGATGACACTGTATATCTCGTGTACGTCCTGTGGAAGGGGCAGCTCCTGTTGATGGTGCTGCTGCAGGTGTGGACGTCTTCTCGCGCGTTGTAGTGGTGGACGTGGATGGTGCATTCTTGGCTGGAGCGGCCGAACTTCTCCCTGCAAAAGAGTTAGTATATGGCTTCGAGCGGCGTCCCTGCACTTCACGTTCAGCTTTGCAAGCATATTCAAATAATGTGTTCATATCAGCATACTCCTTATAATCAAGTATATCCTGAATGTCGCGGTTCAAACCACCACGAAAACGTGCCATAGCAGCATCAGCCTCCTCAAGTAAACCACAACGCATCATACCCTTTTGGAGCTGCTGGTAATACTCCTCAACAGATTGTTGTCCTTGCTGAAAACGCTGCATTTTGTTAAGCAAATCACGGGCATAATAGGAAGGCACAAACCTATGTCGCATGGCAGCCTTTAATTGAGCCCACGATGTGGGAGTGGTTGTGGGATGGGTTTGTTTATATTCACACCACCAAATTAAAGCGAAATCAGAAAATTCACTGATAGCAGCCTTAACTTGAGAAGTAGCAGGAATATCATGGCATGAAAATTTCTCTCAATGCCCTGTGGAGTAACAACATAGCCAAGAAACGAGACACGTTGTGTGCAAAAGAGGCACTTTTCCATGTTACCAAACAGATGAGCAGCACGCAACGTATCAAAAACAGCACGCAAATGTTCTAAATGCTCTTTCATAGTCTTGCTGTAAATGAGAATATCATCAAAATAGACAACAACAAACAAGCCTATGAAGGGCCTAAGAACTTCATTCATTAAACGCATAAAGGTGCTGGGAGCATTAGTCAATCCAAACGGCATAACCAACCATTCATATAACCCAAATTTCGTTTTAAAAGCCGTTTTCCATTCATCACCGAGTTTCATTCTAATCTGGTGGTAACCACTACGCAAATCAATCTTTGTGAAAATAATGGCACCACTAAGCTCATCTAGCATATAGGCAGGTCAAGAACATAAGCATTATCATTAATCTTGGTTAGTATCTTAAAAGGACCAGCAGCACGAGGCATCAATTTAGAGCGGCGTAAAGTGGGAAATCGATCCTTTCTTAGATGCAACCAAACCATATCACCTGGTTCAAAAGTAACATGTTTTCTTCCTTTACTACCTGCAAACTAACTGAAACGAACCTAAACATCACTATTGCTGTCTCTTATACACATCTAGATGTGTATAAGAGACAGAAACATCACTATTGGGTCCAAAAAAGTGGATTGGGTGCGTTCGTTTCGTTTCTGGGCCGAATCGGAGCATCGTTTCGGTTCCGGCCAGAATCAGTGCATTAAATGCTACCGAGCATGGTTTTTTGCACAGTAACGAAACTGACCGAAACGAACCTAAACATCACTATTGGGTCCAAAAAAGTGGATTGGGTGCGTTCGTTTCGTTTCTGGGCCGAATCGGAGCATCGTTTCGGTTCCGGCCAGAATCAGTGCATTAAATGCTACCGAGCATGGTTTTTTGCACAGTAACGAAACTGACCGAAACGAACCTAAACATCACTATTGGGTCCAAAAAAGTGGATTGGGTGCGTTCGTTTCGTTTCTGGGCCGAATCGGAGCATCGTTTCGGTTCCGGCCAGAATCAGTGCATTAAATGCTACCGAGCATGGTTTTTTGCACAGTAACGAAACTGACCGAAACGAACCTAAACATCACTATTGGGTCCAAAAAAGTGGATTGGGTGCGTTCGTTTCGTTTCTGGGCCGAATCGGAGCATCGTTTCGGTTCCGGCCAGAATCAGTGCATTAAATGCTACCGAGCATGGTTTTTTGCACAGTAACGAAACTGACCGAAACGAACCTAAACATCACTATTGGGTCCAAAAAAGTGGATTGGGTGCGTTCGTTTCGTTTCTGGGCCGAATCGGAGCATCGTTTCGGTTCCGGCCAGAATCAGTGCATTAAATGCTACCGAGCATGGTTTTTTGCACAGTAACGAAACTGACCGAAACGAACCTAAACATCACTATTGGGTCCAAAAAAGTGGATTGGGTGCGTTCGTTTCGTTTCTGGGCCGAATCGGAGCATCGTTTCGGTTCCGGCCAGAATCAGTGCATTAAATGCTACCGAGCATGGTTTTTTGCACAGTAACGAAACTGACCGAAACGAACCTAAACATCACTATTGGGTCCAAAAAAGTGGATTGGGTGCGTTCGTTTCGTTTCTGGGCCGAATCGGAGCATCGTTTCGGTTCCGGCCAGAATCAGTGCATTAAATGCTACCGAGCATGGTTTTTTGCACAGTAACGAAACTGACCGAAACGAACCTAAACATCACTATTGGGTCCAAAAAAGTGGATTGGGTGCGTTCGTTTCGTTTCTGGGCCGAATCGGAGCATCGTTTCGGTTCCGGCCAGAATCAGTGCATTAAATGCTACCGAGCATGGTTTTTTGCACAGTAACGAAACTGACCGAAACGAACCTAAACATCACTATTGGGTCCAAAAAAGTGGATTGGGTGCGTTCGTTTCGTTTCTGGGCCGAATCGGAGCATCGTTTCGGTTCCGGCCAGAATCAGTGCATTAAATGCTACCGAGCATGGTTTTTTGCACAGTAACGAAACTGACCGAAACGAACCTAAACATCACTATTGGGTCCAAAAAAGTGGATTGGGTGCGTTCGTTTCGTTTCTGGGCCGAATCGGAGCATCGTTTCGGTTCCGGCCAGAATCAGTGCATTAAATGCTACCGAGCATGGTTTTTTGCACAGTAACGAAACTGACCGAAACGAACCTAAACATCACTATTGGGTCCAAAAAAGTGGATTGGGTGCGTTCGTTTCGTTTCTGGGCCGAATCGGAGCATCGTTTCGGTTCCGGCCAGAATCAGTGCATTAAATGCTACCGAGCATGGTTTTTTGCACAGTAACGAAACTGACCGAAACGAACCTAAACATCACTATTGGGTCCAAAAAAGTGGATTGGGTGCGTTCGTTTCGTTTCTGGGCCGAATCGGAGCATCGTTTCGGTTCCGGCCAGAATCAGTGCATTAAATGCTACCGAGCATGGTTTTTTGCACAGTAACGAAACTGACCGAAACGAACCTAAACATCACTATTGGGTCCAAAAAAGTGGATTGGGTGCGTTCGTTTCGTTTCTGGGCCGAATCGGAGCATCGTTTCGGTTCCGGCCAGAATCAGTGCATTAAATGCTACCGAGCATGGTTTTTTGCACAGTAACGAAACTGACCGAAACGAACCTAAACATCACTATTGGGTCCAAAAAAGTGGATTGGGTGCGTTCGTTTCGTTTCTGGGCCGAATCGGAGCATCGTTTCGGTTCCGGCCAGAATCAGTGCATTAAATGCTACCGAGCATGGTTTTTTGCACAGTAACGAAACTGACCGAAACGAACCTAAACATCACTATTGGGTCCAAAAAAGTGGATTGGGTGCGTTCGTTTCGTTTCTGGGCCGAATCGGAGCATCGTTTCGGTTCCGGCCAGAATCAGTGCATTAAATGCTACCGAGCATGGTTTTTTGCACAGTAACGAAACTGACCGAAACGAACCTAAACATCACTATTGGGTCCAAAAAAGTGGATTGGGTGCGTTCGTTTCGTTTCTGGGCCGAATCGGAGCATCGTTTCGGTTCCGGCCAGAATCAGTGCATTAAATGCTACCGAGCATGGTTTTTTGCACAGTAACGAAACTGACCGAAACGAACCTAAACATCACTATTGGGTCCAAAAAAGTGGATTGGGTGCGTTCGTTTCGTTTCTGGGCCGAATCGGAGCATCGTTTCGGTTCCGGCCAGAATCAGTGCATTAAATGCTACCGAGCATGGTTTTTTGCACAGTAACGAAACTGACCGAAACGAACCTAAACATCACTATTGGGTCCAAAAAAGTGGATTGGGTGCGTTCGTTTCGTTTCTGGGCCGAATCGGAGCATCGTTTCGGTTCCGGCCAGAATCAGTGCATTAAATGCTACCGAGCATGGTTTTTTGCACAGTAACGAAACTGACCGAAACGAACCTAAACATCACTATTGGGTCCAAAAAAGTGGATTGGGTGCGTTCGTTTCGTTTCTGGGCCGAATCGGAGCATCGTTTCGGTTCCGGCCAGAATCAGTGCATTAAATGCTACCGAGCATGGTTTTTTGCACAGTAACGAAACTGACCGAAACGAACCTAAACATCACTATTGGGTCCAAAAAAGTGGATTGGGTGCGTTCGTTTCGTTTCTGGGCCGAATCGGAGCATCGTTTCGGTTCCGGCCAGAATCAGTGCATTAAATGCTACCGAGCATGGTTTTTTGCACAGTAACGAAACTGACCGAAACGAACCTAAACATCACTATTGGGTCCAAAAAAGTGGATTGGGTGCGTTCGTTTCGTTTCTGGGCCGAATCGGAGCATCGTTT
This sequence comes from Echinochloa crus-galli, assembly GCA_900205405.1. NCBI lineage: Eukaryota > Viridiplantae > Streptophyta > Magnoliopsida > Poales > Poaceae > Echinochloa > Echinochloa crus-galli. The sequence continues at coordinate 623,411 of OAMR01000729.1, read as the reverse complement.
CGGTTCCGGCCAGAATCAGTGCATTAAATGCTACCGAGCATGGTTTTTTGCACAGTAACGAAACTGACCGAAACGAACCTAAACATCACTATTGGGTCCAAAAAAGTGGATTGGGTGCGTTCGTTTCGTTTCTGGGCCGAATCGGAGCATCGTTTCGGTTCCGGCCAGAATCAGTGCATTAAATGCTACCGAGCATGGTTTTTTGCACAGTAACGAAACTGACCGAAACGAACCTAAACATCACTATTGGGTCCAAAAAAGTGGATTGGGTGCGTTCGTTTCGTTTCTGGGCCGAATCGGAGCATCGTTTCGGTTCCGGCCAGAATCAGTGCATTAAATGCTACCGAGCATGGTTTTTTGCACAGTAACGAAACTGACCGAAACGAACCTAAACATCACTATTGGGTCCAAAAAAGTGGATTGGGTGCGTTCGTTTCGTTTCTGGGCCGAATCGGAGCATCGTTTCGGTTCCGGCCAGAATCAGTGCATTAAATGCTACCGAGCATGGTTTTTTGCACAGTAACGAAACTGACCGAAACGAACCTAAACATCACTATTGGGTCCAAAAAAGTGGATTGGGTGCGTTCGTTTCGTTTCTGGGCCGAATCGGAGCATCGTTTCGGTTCCGGCCAGAATCAGTGCATTAAATGCTACCGAGCATGGTTTTTTGCACAGTAACGAAACTGACCGAAACGAACCTAAACATCACTATTGGGTCCAAAAAAGTGGATTGGGTGCGTTCGTTTCGTTTCTGGGCCGAATCGGAGCATCGTTTCGGTTCCGGCCAGAATCAGTGCATTAAATGCTACCGAGCATGGTTTTTTGCACAGTAACGAAACTGACCGAAACGAACCTAAACATCACTATTGGGTCCAAAAAAGTGGATTGGGTGCGTTCGTTTCGTTTCTGGGCCGAATCGGAGCATCGTTTCGGTTCCGGCCAGAATCAGTGCATTAAATGCTACCGAGCATGGTTTTTTGCACAGTAACGAAACTGACCGAAACGAACCTAAACATCACTATTGGGTCCAAAAAAGTGGATTGGGTGCGTTCGTTTCGTTTCTGGGCCGAATCGGAGCATCGTTTCGGTTCCGGCCAGAATCAGTGCATTAAATGCTACCGAGCATGGTTTTTTGCACAGTAACGAAACTGACCGAAACGAACCTAAACATCACTATTGGGTCCAAAAAAGTGGATTGGGTGCGTTCGTTTCGTTTCTGGGCCGAATCGGAGCATCGTTTCGGTTCCGGCCAGAATCAGTGCATTAAATGCTACCGAGCATGGTTTTTTGCACAGTAACGAAACTGACCGAAACGAACCTAAACATCACTATTGGGTCCAAAAAAGTGGATTGGGTGCGTTCGTTTCGTTTCTGGGCCGAATCGGAGCATCGTTTCGGTTCCGGCCAGAATCAGTGCATTAAATGCTACCGAGCATGGTTTTTTGCACAGTAACGAAACTGACCGAAACGAACCTAAACATCACTATTGGGTCCAAAAAAGTGGATTGGGTGCGTTCGTTTCGTTTCTGGGCCGAATCGGAGCATCGTTTCGGTTCCGGCCAGAATCAGTGCATTAAATGCTACCGAGCATGGTTTTTTGCACAGTAACGAAACTGACCGAAACGAACCTAAACATCACTATTGGGTCCAAAAAAGTGGATTGGGTGCGTTCGTTTCGTTTCTGGGCCGAATCGGAGCATCGTTTCGGTTCCGGCCAGAATCAGTGCATTAAATGCTACCGAGCATGGTTTTTTGCACAGTAACGAAACTGACCGAAACGAACCTAAACATCACTATTGGGTCCAAAAAAGTGGATTGGGTGCGTTCGTTTCGTTTCTGGGCCGAATCGGAGCATCGTTTCGGTTCCGGCCAGAATCAGTGCATTAAATGCTACCGAGCATGGTTTTTTGCACAGTAACGAAACTGACCGAAACGAACCTAAACATCACTATTGGGTCCAAAAAAGTGGATTGGGTGCGTTCGTTTCGTTTCTGGGCCGAATCGGAGCATCGTTTCGGTTCCGGCCAGAATCAGTGCATTAAATGCTACCGAGCATGGTTTTTTGCACAGTAACGAAACTGACCGAAACGAACCTAAACATCACTATTGGGTCCAAAAAAGTGGATTGGGTGCGTTCGTTTCGTTTCTGGGCCGAATCGGAGCATCGTTTCGGTTCCGGCCAGAATCAGTGCATTAAATGCTACCGAGCATGGTTTTTTGCACAGTAACGAAACTGACCGAAACGAACCTAAACATCACTATTGGGTCCAAAAAAGTGGATTGGGTGCGTTCGTTTCGTTTCTGGGCCGAATCGGAGCATCGTTTCGGTTCCGGCCAGAATCAGTGCATTAAATGCTACCGAGCATGGTTTTTTGCACAGTAACGAAACTGACCGAAACGAACCTAAACATCACTATTGGGTCCAAAAAAGTGGATTGGGTGCGTTCGTTTCGTTTCTGGGCCGAATCGGAGCATCGTTTCGGTTCCGGCCAGAATCAGTGCATTAAATGCTACCGAGCATGGTTTTTTGCACAGTAACGAAACTGACCGAAACGAACCTAAACATCACTATTGGGTCCAAAAAAGTGGATTGGGTGCGTTCGTTTCGTTTCTGGGCCGAATCGGAGCATCGTTTCGGTTCCGGCCAGAATCAGTGCATTAAATGCTACCGAGCATGGTTTTTTGCACAGTAACGAAACTGACCGAAACGAACCTAAACATCACTATTGGGTCCAAAAAAGTGGATTGGGTGCGTTCGTTTCGTTTCTGGGCCGAATCGGAGCATCGTTTCGGTTCCGGCCAGAATCAGTGCATTAAATGCTACCGAGCATGGTTTTTTGCACAGTAACGAAACTGACCGAAACGAACCTAAACATCACTATTGGGTCCAAAAAAGTGGATTGGGTGCGTTCGTTTCGTTTCTGGGCCGAATCGGAGCATCGTTTCGGTTCCGGCCAGAATCAGTGCATTAAATGCTACCGAGCATGGTTTTTTGCACAGTAACGAAACTGACCGAAACGAACCTAAACATCACTATTGGGTCCAAAAAAGTGGATTGGGTGCGTTCGTTTCGTTTCTGGGCCGAATCGGAGCATCGTTTCGGTTCCGGCCAGAATCAGTGCATTAAATGCTACCGAGCATGGTTTTTTGCACAGTAACGAAACTGACCGAAACGAACCTAAACATCACTATTGGGTCCAAAAAAGTGGATTGGGTGCGTTCGTTTCGTTTCTGGGCCGAATCGGAGCATCGTTTCGGTTCCGGCCAGAATCAGTGCATTAAATGCTACCGAGCATGGTTTTTTGCACAGTAACGAAACTGACCGAAACGAACCTAAACATCACTATTGGGTCCAAAAAAGTGGATTGGGTGCGTTCGTTTCGTTTCTGGGCCGAATCGGAGCATCGTTTCGGTTCCGGCCAGAATCAGTGCATTAAATGCTACCGAGCATGGTTTTTTGCACAGTAACGAAACTGACCGAAACGAACCTAAACATCACTATTGGGTCCAAAAAAGTGGATTGGGTGCGTTCGTTTCGTTTCTGGGCCGAATCGGAGCATCGTTTCGGTTCCGGCCAGAATCAGTGCATTAAATGCTACCGAGCATGGTTTTTTGCACAGTAACGAAACTGACCGAAACGAACCTAAACATCACTATTGGGTCCAAAAAAGTGGATTGGGTGCGTTCGTTTCGTTTCTGGGCCGAATCGGAGCATCGTTTCGGTTCCGGCCAGAATCAGTGCATTAAATGCTACCGAGCATGGTTTTTTGCACAGTAACGAAACTGACCGAAACGAACCTAAACATCACTATTGGGTCCAAAAAAGTGGATTGGGTGCGTTCGTTTCGTTTCTGGGCCGAATCGGAGCATCGTTTCGGTTCCGGCCAGAATCAGTGCATTAAATGCTACCGAGCATGGTTTTTTGCACAGTAACGAAACTGACCGAAACGAACCTAAACATCACTATTGGGTCCAAAAAAGTGGATTGGGTGCGTTCGTTTCGTTTCTGGGCCGAATCGGAGCATCGTTTCGGTTCCGGCCAGAATCAGTGCATTAAATGCTACCGAGCATGGTTTTTTGCACAGTAACGAAACTGACCGAAACGAACCTAAACATCACTATTGGGTCCAAAAAAGTGGATTGGGTGCGTTCGTTTCGTTTCTGGGCCGAATCGGAGCATCGTTTCGGTTCCGGCCAGAATCAGTGCATTAAATGCTACCGAGCATGGTTTTTTGCACAGTAACGAAACTGACCGAAACGAACCTAAACATCACTATTGGGTCCAAAAAAGTGGATTGGGTGCGTTCGTTTCGTTTCTGGGCCGAATCGGAGCATCGTTTCGGTTCCGGCCAGAATCAGTGCATTAAATGCTACCGAGCATGGTTTTTTGCACAGTAACGAAACTGACCGAAACGAACCTAAACATCACTATTGGGTCCAAAAAAGTGGATTGGGTGCGTTCGTTTCGTTTCTGGGCCGAATCGGAGCATCGTTTCGGTTCCGGCCAGAATCAGTGCATTAAATGCTACCGAGCATGGTTTTTTGCACAGTAACGAAACTGACCGAAACGAACCTAAACATCACTATTGGGTCCAAAAAAGTGGATTGGGTGCGTTCGTTTCGTTTCTGGGCCGAATCGGAGCATCGTTTCGGTTCCGGCCAGAATCAGTGCATTAAATGCTACCGAGCATGGTTTTTTGCACAGTAACGAAACTGACCGAAACGAACCTAAACATCACTATTGGGTCCAAAAAAGTGGATTGGGTGCGTTCGTTTCGTTTCTGGGCCGAATCGGAGCATCGTTTCGGTTCCGGCCAGAATCAGTGCATTAAATGCTACCGAGCATGGTTTTTTGCACAGTAACGAAACTGACCGAAACGAACCTAAACATCACTATTGGGTCCAAAAAAGTGGATTGGGTGCGTTCGTTTCGTTTCTGGGCCGAATCGGAGCATCGTTTCGGTTCCGGCCAGAATCAGTGCATTAAATGCTACCGAGCATGGTTTTTTGCACAGTAACGAAACTGACCGAAACGAACCTAAACATCACTATTGGGTCCAAAAAAGTGGATTGGGTGCGTTCGTTTCGTTTCTGGGCCGAATCGGAGCATCGTTTCGGTTCCGGCCAGAATCAGTGCATTAAATGCTACCGAGCATGGTTTTTTGCACAGTAACGAAACTGACCGAAACGAACCTAAACATCACTATTGGGTCCAAAAAAGTGGATTGGGTGCGTTCGTTTCGTTTCTGGGCCGAATCGGAGCATCGTTTCGGTTCCGGCCAGAATCAGTGCATTAAATGCTACCGAGCATGGTTTTTTGCACAGTAACGAAACTGACCGAAACGAACCTAAACATCACTATTGGGTCCAAAAAAGTGGATTGGGTGCGTTCGTTTCGTTTCTGGGCCGAATCGGAGCATCGTTTCGGTTCCGGCCAGAATCAGTGCATTAAATGCTACCGAGCATGGTTTTTTGCACAGTAACGAAACTGACCGAAACGAACCTAAACATCACTATTGGGTCCAAAAAAGTGGATTGGGTGCGTTCGTTTCGTTTCTGGGCCGAATCGGAGCATCGTTTCGGTTCCGGCCAGAATCAGTGCATTAAATGCTACCGAGCATGGTTTTTTGCACAGTAACGAAACTGACCGAAACGAACCTAAACATCACTATTGGGTCCAAAAAAGTGGATTGGGTGCGTTCGTTTCGTTTCTGGGCCGAATCGGAGCATCGTTTCGGTTCCGGCCAGAATCAGTGCATTAAATGCTACCGAGCATGGTTTTTTGCACAGTAACGAAACTGACCGAAACGAACCTAAACATCACTATTGGGTCCAAAAAAGTGGATTGGGTGCGTTCGTTTCGTTTCTGGGCCGAATCGGAGCATCGTTTCGGTTCCGGCCAGAATCAGTGCATTAAATGCTACCGAGCATGGTTTTTTGCACAGTAACGAAACTGACCGAAACGAACCTAAACATCACTATTGGGTCCAAAAAAGTGGATTGGGTGCGTTCGTTTCGTTTCTGGGCCGAATCGGAGCATCGTTTCGGTTCCGGCCAGAATCAGTGCATTAAATGCTACCGAGCATGGTTTTTTGCACAGTAACGAAACTGACCGAAACGAACCTAAACATCACTATTGGGTCCAAAAAAGTGGATTGGGTGCGTTCGTTTCGTTTCTGGGCCGAATCGGAGCATCGTTTCGGTTCCGGCCAGAATCAGTGCATTAAATGCTACCGAGCATGGTTTTTTGCACAGTAACGAAACTGACCGAAACGAACCTAAACATCACTATTGGGTCCAAAAAAGTGGATTGGGTGCGTTCGTTTCGTTTCTGGGCCGAATCGGAGCATCGTTTCGGTTCCGGCCAGAATCAGTGCATTAAATGCTACCGAGCATGGTTTTTTGCACAGTAACGAAACTGACCGAAACGAACCTAAACATCACTATTGGGTCCAAAAAAGTGGATTGGGTGCGTTCGTTTCGTTTCTGGGCCGAATCGGAGCATCGTTTCGGTTCCGGCCAGAATCAGTGCATTAAATGCTACCGAGCATGGTTTTTTGCACAGTAACGAAACTGACCGAAACGAACCTAAACATCACTATTGGGTCCAAAAAAGTGGATTGGGTGCGTTCGTTTCGTTTCTGGGCCGAATCGGAGCATCGTTTCGGTTCCGGCCAGAATCAGTGCATTAAATGCTACCGAGCATGGTTTTTTGCACAGTAACGAAACTGACCGAAACGAACCTAAACATCACTATTGGGTCCAAAAAAGTGGATTGGGTGCGTTCGTTTCGTTTCTGGGCCGAATCGGAGCATCGTTTCGGTTCCGGCCAGAATCAGTGCATTAAATGCTACCGAGCATGGTTTTTTGCACAGTAACGAAACTGACCGAAACGAACCTAAACATCACTATTGGGTCCAAAAAAGTGGATTGGGTGCGTTCGTTTCGTTTCTGGGCCGAATCGGAGCATCGTTTCGGTTCCGGCCAGAATCAGTGCATTAAATGCTACCGAGCATGGTTTTTTGCACAGTAACGAAACTGACCGAAACGAACCTAAACATCACTATTGGGTCCAAAAAAGTGGATTGGGTGCGTTCGTTTCGTTTCTGGGCCGAATCGGAGCATCGTTTCGGTTCCGGCCAGAATCAGTGCATTAAATGCTACCGAGCATGGTTTTTTGCACAGTAACGAAACTGACCGAAACGAACCTAAACATCACTATTGGGTCCAAAAAAGTGGATTGGGTGCGTTCGTTTCGTTTCTGGGCCGAATCGGAGCATCGTTTCGGTTCCGGCCAGAATCAGTGCATTAAATGCTACCGAGCATGGTTTTTTGCACAGTAACGAAACTGACCGAAACGAACCTAAACATCACTATTGGGTCCAAAAAAGTGGATTGGGTGCGTTCGTTTCGTTTCTGGGCCGAATCGGAGCATCGTTTCGGTTCCGGCCAGAATCAGTGCATTAAATGCTACCGAGCATGGTTTTTTGCACAGTAACGAAACTGACCGAAACGAACCTAAACATCACTATTGGGTCCAAAAAAGTGGATTGGGTGCGTTCGTTTCGTTTCTTTCCCGAAACAGAGCATCGTTTCGGTTCCTGCCAGAATCAGTGCATTAAATGCTACCGAGCATGGTTTTTTGCACAGTAACGAAACTGACCGAAACGAACCTAAACATCACTATTGGGTCCAAAAAAGTGGATTGGGTGCGTTCGTTTCGTTTCTTTCCCGAAACAGAGCATCGTTTCGGTTCCTGCCAGAATCAGTGCATTAAATGCTACCGAGCATGGTTTTTTGCACAGTAACGAAACTGACCGAAACGAACCTAAACATCACTATTGGGTCCAAAAAAGTGGATTGAGTGCGTTCGTTTCGTTTCTGGCCCGAATCGGTGCATCCTTTCGGTTCCGGCCAGTATCAGGTCCCCTCACAATGGAGTCACGAACCTGCTGTAAAAAATTGAGCCAAAACGGAGCACCGAGCGAAAAGTTATGCCCGTTTTATCGAAGGTACCTCAAGTTATGGTTTTCTGGAGAGGCACGACAGCAGCGGCTAGGGTTACTTCCTCCTAGCATCCGGCAAAGGCAAGCAATAGGTATTCGCCAGCTGAACAAGGACCAAGTATGCGATGCAAAGGCGGATCAAAGCGGTTTGCAACCTATCTAGGGCTTGCACAGCGAGAGTTTACACAAAGGCGGCTAGCGGGGCAAGTCGAGTAATGTGGTGGCTCGACTTGTTGTATGGCTGTGGTGGATGGGATAGCGGTGGAAACAAACGAATCACGGCAGCGGGCGGTTGGACAACCATGACACGAATACGATCTAAACCAGCAACAAGACTCGACCACGAACACAAACTCAACAAAGCGACCCTGAAACGAAACTGCAAAAGGCTAAAAGGGGTACTAGGACAGCGGAATATGATGACACAAATATTTTTTTATAGGGCAATTTCTGGACTATAGGTAATGGAAACAAAACACTCGAGAAACTCACCGATCAACCTGGAAAGCTGATACCACTTGATAGAGCTGAAGTGCCCGATCTTTCGGTGAGTGGAGACAAATTCGACTTGGTGGAAGTTGACCCTCACGATCCGACTACGTCGAGCGAACCCGCAGTGATAGCCTGGTCGAAGATATATCTTGGAGAACACACAAGCTCCCTTGCGGTTGCAAGATCAGCCTGATCACGAATATCGTTTCCTGTGCGCAATCGAAGAACGAACAAGAAAAAGAGGCGAGCAATCTTAATATCACTCGAAGGTGGAGTTCTGAATCACACAAGACAGCGCTGATTTGCGCGTGTTCGAGAGTAGCTAAAGCTAGATGTAAAACAAAACACATCTTTCTAGGATGGTGGCTACTGAGTACATAAAGAGGGGCGTCCTAGGGTTGGGGCGACCAGAGGTGGGGCGCCCCCAACTTGGGCTTAAGGTGCGTTCGTTTCATTTCTGGCTCGAATCGGTGCATCGTTTCGGTTTCGACCCGAATCGGGTCATTAAATGCTATCGAGCATGGGTTTTTTACAGTAATGAAACTGACCGAAACGAACCTAAACATCACTAATGGGTCCAAAAAAGTGGATTGGGTGCGTTCGTTTCATTTCTGGCCCGAATCGGAGCATCGTTTCGGTTTCGACCCGAATCGGGTCATTAAATGCTATCGAGCATGGTTTTTTTACAGTAATGAAACTGAATGAAACGAACCTAAACATCACTACTGGGTCCAAAAAAGTGGATTGGGTGCGTTCGTTTTATTTCTGGCCCGAATCGGAGCATCGTTTCGGTTTCGGCCAGAATCAGTGCATTAAATGCTACTGAGCATGGTTTTTTCCACAGTAACGAAACTGACCGAAACGAACCTTAACATCACTATAGGGTCCAAAAAAGTGGATTGGGTGCTTTCGTTTCGTTTCTGGCCCGAATCGGAGCATCGTTTCTGTTTCAGCCAGAACAGTGCATTAAATGCTACCGAGCATGGTTTTCTGCACAGTAACGAAACTGACCGAAACGAACCTAAACATCACTATTGGGTCCGAATCAGTGCATTAAATGCTACTGAGCATGGTTTTTTCCCCAGTAACGAAACTGACCGAAACGAACCTAAACATCACTATTGGGTCCGAATCAGTGCATTAAATGCTACTGAGCATGGTTTTTTCCCCAGTAACGAAACTGACCGAAACGAACCTAAACATCACTATTGGGTCCGAATCAGTGCATTAAATGCTACTGAGCATGGTTTTTTCCCCAGTAACGAAACTGACCGAAACGAACCTAAACATCACTATTGGGTCCGAATCAGTGCATTAAATGCTACTGAGCATGGTTTTTTCCCCAGTAACGAAACTGACCGAAACGAACCTAAACATCACTATTGGGTCCGAATCAGTGCATTAAATGCTACTGAGCATGGTTTTTTCCCCAGTAACGAAACTGACCGAAACGAACCTAAACATCACTATTGGGTCCGAATCAGTGCATTAAATGCTACTGAGCATGGTTTTTTCCCCAGTAACGAAACTGACCGAAACGAACCTAAACATCACTATTGGGTCCGAATCAGTGCATTAAATGCTACTGAGCATGGTTTTTTCCCCAGTAACGAAACTGACCGAAACGAACCTAAACATCACTATTGGGTCCGAATCAGTGCATTAAATGCTACTGAGCATGGTTTTTTCCCCAGTAACGAAACTGACCGAAACGAACCTAAACATCACTATTGGGTCCGAATCAGTGCATTAAATGCTACTGAGCATGGTTTTTTCCCCAGTAACGAAACTGACCGAAACGAACCTAAACATCACTATTGGGTCCGAATCAGTGCATTAAATGCTACTGAGCATGGTTTTTTCCCCAGTAACGAAACTGACCGAAACGAACCTAAACATCACTATTGGGTCCGAATCAGTGCATTAAATGCTACTGAGCATGGTTTTTTCCCCAGTAACGAAACTGACCGAAACGAACCTAAACATCACTATTGGGTCCGAATCAGTGCATTAAATGCTACTGAGCATGGTTTTTTCCCCAGTAACGAAACTGACCGAAACGAACCTAAACATCACTATTGGGTCCGAATCAGTGCATTAAATGCTACTGAGCATGGTTTTTTCCCCAGTAACGAAACTGACCGAAACGAACCTAAACATCACTATTGGGTCCGAATCAGTGCATTAAATGCTACTGAGCATGGTTTTTTCCCCAGTAACGAAACTGACCGAAACGAACCTAAACATCACTATTGGGTCCGAATCAGTGCATTAAATGCTACTGAGCATGGTTTTTTCCCCAGTAACGAAACTGACCGAAACGAACCTAAACATCACTATTGGGTCCGAATCAGTGCATTAAATGCTACTGAGCATGGTTTTTTCCCCAGTAACGAAACTGACCGAAACGAACCTAAACATCACTATTGGGTCCGAATCAGTGCATTAAATGCTACTGAGCATGGTTTTTTCCCCAGTAACGAAACTGACCGAAACGAACCTAAACATCACTATTGGGTCCGAATCAGTGCATTAAATGCTACTGAGCATGGTTTTTTCCCCAGTAACGAAACTGACCGAAACGAACCTAAACATCACTATTGGGTCCGAATCAGTGCATTAAATGCTACTGAGCATGGTTTTTTCCCCAGTAACGAAACTGACCGAAACGAATCTAAACATCACTATTGGGTCCAAAAAAGTGGATTGGGTGCGTTCGTTTCATTGCTGGCTCGAATCGGTGCATCGTTTTGGTTCCGACCCGAATCGGGTCCCGAATCGGAGCATCGTTTCGGTTCCTGCCAGAATCAGTGCATTAAATGCTACCGAGCATGGTTTTTTGCACAGTAACGAAACTGACCGAAACGAACCTAAACATCACTATTGGGTCCAAAAAAGTGGATTGGGTGCGTTCGTTTCGTTTCTGGCCCGAATCGGAGCATCGTTTCGGTTCCTGCCAGAATCAGTGCATTAAATGCTACCGAGCATGGTTTTTTGCACAGTAACGAAACTGACCGAAACGAACCTAAACATCACTATTGGGTCCAAAAAAGTGGATTGGGTGCGTTCGTTTCGTTTCTGGCCCGAATCGGAGCATCGTTTCGGTTCCTGCCAGAATCAGTGCATTAAATGCTACCGAGCATGGTTTTTTGCACAGTAACGAAACTGACCGAAACGAACCTAAACATCACTATTGGGTCCAAAAAAGTGGATTGGGTGCGTTCGTTTCGTTTCTGGCCCGAATCGGAGCATCGTTTCGGTTCCTGCCAGAATCAGTGCATTAAATGCTACCGAGCATGGTTTTTTGCACAGTAACGAAACTGACCGAAACGAACCTAAACATCACTATTGGGTCCAAAAAAGTGGATTGGGTGCGTTCGTTTCGTTTCTGGCCCGAATCGGAGCATCGTTTCGGTTCCTGCCAGAATCAGTGCATTAAATGCTACCGAGCATGGTTTTTTGCACAGTAACGAAACTGACCGAAACGAACCTAAACATCACTATTGGGTCCAAAAAAGTGGATTGGGTGCGTTCGTTTCGTTTCTGGCCCGAATCGGAGCATCGTTTCGGTTCCTGCCAGAATCAGTGCATTAAATGCTACCGAGCATGGTTTTTTGCACAGTAACGAAACTGACCGAAACGAACCTAAACATCACTATTGGGTCCAAAAAAGTGGATTGGGTGCGTTCGTTTCGTTTCTGGCCCGAATCGGAGCATCGTTTCGGTTCCTGCCAGAATCAGTGCATTAAATGCTACCGAGCATGGTTTTTTGCACAGTAACGAAACTGACCGAAACGAACCTAAACATCACTATTGGGTCCAAAAAAGTGGATTGGGTGCGTTCGTTTCGTTTCTGGCCCGAATCGGAGCATCGTTTCGGTTCCTGCCAGAATCAGTGCATTAAATGCTACCGAGCATGGTTTTTTGCACAGTAACGAAACTGACCGAAACGAACCTAAACATCACTATTGGGTCCAAAAAAGTGGATTGGGTGCGTTCGTTTCGTTTCTGGCCCGAATCGGAGCATCGTTTCGGTTCCTGCCAGAATCAGTGCATTAAATGCTACCGAGCATGGTTTTTTGCACAGTAACGAAACTGACCGAAACGAACCTAAACATCACTATTGGGTCCAAAAAAGTGGATTGGGTGCGTTCGTTTCGTTTCTGGCCCGAATCGGAGCATCGTTTCGGTTCCTGCCAGAATCAGTGCATTAAATGCTACCGAGCATGGTTTTTTGCACAGTAACGAAACTGACCGAAACGAACCTAAACATCACTATTGGGTCCAAAAAAGTGGATTGGGTGCGTTCGTTTCGTTTCTGGCCCGAATCGGAGCATCGTTTCGGTTCCTGCCAGAATCAGTGCATTAAATGCTACCGAGCATGGTTTTTTGCACAGTAACGAAACTGACCGAAACGAACCTAAACATCACTATTGGGTCCAAAAAAGTGGATTGGGTGCGTTCGTTTCGTTTCTGGCCCGAATCGGAGCATCGTTTCGGTTCCTGCCAGAATCAGTGCATTAAATGCTACCGAGCATGGTTTTTTGCACAGTAACGAAACTGACCGAAACGAACCTAAACATCACTATTGGGTCCAAAAAAGTGGATTGGGTGCGTTCGTTTCGTTTCTGGCCCGAATCGGAGCATCGTTTCGGTTCCTGCCAGAATCAGTGCATTAAATGCTACCGAGCATGGTTTTTTGCACAGTAACGAAACTGACCGAAACGAACCTAAACATCACTATTGGGTCCAAAAAAGTGGATTGGGTGCGTTCGTTTCGTTTCTGGCCCGAATCGGAGCATCGTTTCGGTTCCTGCCAGAATCAGTGCATTAAATGCTACCGAGCATGGTTTTTTGCACAGTAACGAAACTGACCGAAACGAACCTAAACATCACTATTGGGTCCAAAAAAGTGGATTGGGTGCGTTCGTTTCGTTTCTGGCCCGAATCGGAGCATCGTTTCGGTTCCTGCCAGAATCAGTGCATTAAATGCTACCGAGCATGGTTTTTTGCACAGTAACGAAACTGACCGAAACGAACCTAAACATCACTATTGGGTCCAAAAAAGTGGATTGGGTGCGTTCGTTTCGTTTCTGGCCCGAATCGGAGCATCGTTTCGGTTCCTGCCAGAATCAGTGCATTAAATGCTACCGAGCATGGTTTTTTGCACAGTAACGAAACTGACCGAAACGAACCTAAACATCACTATTGGGTCCAAAAAAGTGGATTGGGTGCGTTCGTTTCGTTTCTGGCCCGAATCGGAGCATCGTTTCGGTTCCTGCCAGAATCAGTGCATTAAATGCTACCGAGCATGGTTTTTTGCACAGTAACGAAACTGACCGAAACGAACCTAAACATCACTATTGGGTCCAAAAAAGTGGATTGGGTGCGTTCGTTTCGTTTCTGGCCCGAATCGGAGCATCGTTTCGGTTCCTGCCAGAATCAGTGCATTAAATGCTACCGAGCATGGTTTTTTGCACAGTAACGAAACTGACCGAAACGAACCTAAACATCACTATTGGGTCCAAAAAAGTGGATTGGGTGCGTTCGTTTCGTTTCTGGCCCGAATCGGAGCATCGTTTCGGTTCCTGCCAGAATCAGTGCATTAAATGCTACCGAGCATGGTTTTTTGCACAGTAACGAAACTGACCGAAACGAACCTAAACATCACTATTGGGTCCAAAAAAGTGGATTGGGTGCGTTCGTTTCGTTTCTGGCCCGAATCGGAGCATCGTTTCGGTTCCTGCCAGAATCAGTGCATTAAATGCTACCGAGCATGGTTTTTTGCACAGTAACGAAACTGACCGAAACGAACCTAAACATCACTATTGGGTCCAAAAAAGTGGATTGGGTGCGTTCGTTTCGTTTCTGGCCCGAATCGGAGCATCGTTTCGGTTCCTGCCAGAATCAGTGCATTAAATGCTACCGAGCATGGTTTTTTGCACAGTAACGAAACTGACCGAAACGAACCTAAACATCACTATTGGGTCCAAAAAAGTGGATTGGGTGCGTTCGTTTCGTTTCTGGCCCGAATCGGAGCATCGTTTCGGTTCCTGCCAGAATCAGTGCATTAAATGCTACCGAGCATGGTTTTTTGCACAGTAACGAAACTGACCGAAACGAACCTAAACATCACTATTGGGTCCAAAAAAGTGGATTGGGTGCGTTCGTTTCGTTTCTGGCCCGAATCGGAGCATCGTTTCGGTTCCTGCCAGAATCAGTGCATTAAATGCTACCGAGCATGGTTTTTTGCACAGTAACGAAACTGACCGAAACGAACCTAAACATCACTATTGGGTCCAAAAAAGTGGATTGGGTGCGTTCGTTTCGTTTCTGGCCCGAATCGGAGCATCGTTTCGGTTCCTGCCAGAATCAGTGCATTAAATGCTACCGAGCATGGTTTTTTGCACAGTAACGAAACTGACCGAAACGAACCTAAACATCACTATTGGGTCCAAAAAAGTGGATTGGGTGCGTTCGTTTCGTTTCTGGCCCGAATCGGAGCATCGTTTCGGTTCCTGCCAGAATCAGTGCATTAAATGCTACCGAGCATGGTTTTTTGCACAGTAACGAAACTGACCGAAACGAACCTAAACATCACTATTGGGTCCAAAAAAGTGGATTGGGTGCGTTCGTTTCGTTTCTTTCCCGAAACAGAGCATCGTTTCGGTTCCTGCCAGAATCAGTGCATTAAATGCTACCGAGCATGGTTTTTTGCACAGTAACGAAACTGACCGAAACGAACCTAAACATCACTATTGGGTCCAAAAAAGTGGATTGGGTGCGTTCGTTTCGTTTCTGGCCCGAATCGGAGCATCGTTTCGGTTCCTGCCAGAATCAGTGCATTAAATGCTACCGAGCATGGTTTTTTGCACAGTAACGAAACTGACCGAAACGAACCTAAACATCACTATTGGGTCCAAAAAAGTGGATTGGGTGCGTTCGTTTCGTTTCTGGCCCGAATCGGAGCATCGTTTCGGTTCCTGCCAGAATCAGTGCATTAAATGCTACCGAGCATGGTTTTTTGCACAGTAACGAAACTGACCGAAACGAACCTAAACATCACTATTGGGTCCAAAAAAGTGGATTGGGTGCGTTCGTTTCGTTTCTGGCCCGAATCGGAGCATCGTTTCGGTTCCTGCCAGAATCAGTGCATTAAATGCTACCGAGCATGGTTTTTTGCACAGTAACGAAACTGACCGAAACGAACCTAAACATCACTATTGGGTCCAAAAAAGTGGATTGGGTGCGTTCGTTTCGTTTCTGGCCCGAATCGGAGCATCGTTTCGGTTCCTGCCAGAATCAGTGCATTAAATGCTACCGAGCATGGTTTTTTGCACAGTAACGAAACTGACCGAAACGAACCTAAACATCACTATTGGGTCCAAAAAAGTGGATTGGGTGCGTTCGTTTCGTTTCTGGCCCGAATCGGAGCATCGTTTCGGTTCCTGCCAGAATCAGTGCATTAAATGCTACCGAGCATGGTTTTTTGCACAGTAACGAAACTGACCGAAACGAACCTAAACATCACTATTGGGTCCAAAAAAGTGGATTGGGTGCGTTCGTTTCGTTTCTGGCCCGAATCGGAGCATCGTTTCGGTTCCTGCCAGAATCAGTGCATTAAATGCTACCGAGCATGGTTTTTTGCACAGTAACGAAACTGACCGAAACGAACCTAAACATCACTATTGGGTCCAAAAAAGTGGATTGGGTGCGTTCGTTTCGTTTCTGGCCCGAATCGGAGCATCGTTTCGGTTCCTGCCAGAATCAGTGCATTAAATGCTACCGAGCATGGTTTTTTGCACAGTAACGAAACTGACCGAAACGAACCTAAACATCACTATTGGGTCCAAAAAAGTGGATTGGGTGCGTTCGTTTCGTTTCTGGCCCGAATCGGAGCATCGTTTCGGTTCCTGCCAGAATCAGTGCATTAAATGCTACCGAGCATGGTTTTTTGCACAGTAACGAAACTGACCGAAACGAACCTAAACATCACTATTGGGTCCAAAAAAGTGGATTGGGTGCGTTCGTTTCGTTTCTGGCCCGAATCGGAGCATCGTTTCGGTTCCTGCCAGAATCAGTGCATTAAATGCTACCGAGCATGGTTTTTTGCACAGTAACGAAACTGACCGAAACGAACCTAAACATCACTATTGGGTCCAAAAAAGTGGATTGGGTGCGTTCGTTTCGTTTCTGGCCCGAATCGGAGCATCGTTTCGGTTCCTGCCAGAATCAGTGCATTAAATGCTACCGAGCATGGTTTTTTGCACAGTAACGAAACTGACCGAAACGAACCTAAACATCACTATTGGGTCCAAAAAAGTGGATTGGGTGCGTTCGTTTCGTTTCTGGCCCGAATCGGAGCATCGTTTCGGTTCCTGCCAGAATCAGTGCATTAAATGCTACCGAGCATGGTTTTTTGCACAGTAACGAAACTGACCGAAACGAACCTAAACATCACTATTGGGTCCAAAAAAGTGGATTGGGTGCGTTCGTTTCGTTTCTGGCCCGAATCGGAGCATCGTTTCGGTTCCTGCCAGAATCAGTGCATTAAATGCTACCGAGCATGGTTTTTTGCACAGTAACGAAACTGACCGAAACGAACCTAAACATCACTATTGGGTCCAAAAAAGTGGATTGGGTGCGTTCGTTTCGTTTCTGGCCCGAATCGGAGCATCGTTTCGGTTCCTGCCAGAATCAGTGCATTAAATGCTACCGAGCATGGTTTTTTGCACAGTAACGAAACTGACCGAAACGAACCTAAACATCACTATTGGGTCCAAAAAAGTGGATTGGGTGCGTTCGTTTCGTTTCTGGCCCGAATCGGAGCATCGTTTCGGTTCCTGCCAGAATCAGTGCATTAAATGCTACCGAGCATGGTTTTTTGCACAGTAACGAAACTGACCGAAACGAACCTAAACATCACTATTGGGTCCAAAAAAGTGGATTGGGTGCGTTCGTTTCGTTTCTGGCCCGAATCGGAGCATCGTTTCGGTTCCTGCCAGAATCAGTGCATTAAATGCTACCGAGCATGGTTTTTTGCACAGTAACGAAACTGACCGAAACGAACCTAAACATCACTATTGGGTCCAAAAAAGTGGATTGGGTGCGTTCGTTTCGTTTCTGGCCCGAATCGGAGCATCGTTTCGGTTCCTGCCAGAATCAGTGCATTAAATGCTACCGAGCATGGTTTTTTGCACAGTAACGAAACTGACCGAAACGAACCTAAACATCACTATTGGGTCCAAAAAAGTGGATTGGGTGCGTTCGTTTCGTTTCTGGCCCGAATCGGAGCATCGTTTCGGTTCCTGCCAGAATCAGTGCATTAAATGCTACCGAGCATGGTTTTTTGCACAGTAACGAAACTGACCGAAACGAACCTAAACATCACTATTGGGTCCAAAAAAGTGGATTGGGTGCGTTCGTTTCGTTTCTGGCCCGAATCGGAGCATCGTTTCGGTTCCTGCCAGAATCAGTGCATTAAATGCTACCGAGCATGGTTTTTTGCACAGTAACGAAACTGACCGAAACGAACCTAAACATCACTATTGGGTCCAAAAAAGTGGATTGGGTGCGTTCGTTTCGTTTCTGGCCCGAATCGGAGCATCGTTTCGGTTCCTGCCAGAATCAGTGCATTAAATGCTACCGAGCATGGTTTTTTGCACAGTAACGAAACTGACCGAAACGAACCTAAACATCACTATTGGGTCCAAAAAAGTGGATTGGGTGCGTTCGTTTCGTTTCTGGCCCGAATCGGAGCATCGTTTCGGTTCCTGCCAGAATCAGTGCATTAAATGCTACCGAGCATGGTTTTTTGCACAGTAACGAAACTGACCGAAACGAACCTAAACATCACTATTGGGTCCAAAAAAGTGGATTGGGTGCGTTCGTTTCGTTTCTGGCCCGAATCGGAGCATCGTTTCGGTTCCTGCCAGAATCAGTGCATTAAATGCTACCGAGCATGGTTTTTTGCACAGTAACGAAACTGACCGAAACGAACCTAAACATCACTATTGGGTCCAAAAAAGTGGATTGGGTGCGTTCGTTTCGTTTCTGGCCCGAATCGGAGCATCGTTTCGGTTCCTGCCAGAATCAGTGCATTAAATGCTACCGAGCATGGTTTTTTGCACAGTAACGAAACTGACCGAAACGAACCTAAACATCACTATTGGGTCCAAAAAAGTGGATTGGGTGCGTTCGTTTCGTTTCTGGCCCGAATCGGAGCATCGTTTCGGTTCCTGCCAGAATCAGTGCATTAAATGCTACCGAGCATGGTTTTTTGCACAGTAACGAAACTGACCGAAACGAACCTAAACATCACTATTGGGTCCAAAAAAGTGGATTGGGTGCGTTCGTTTCGTTTCTGGCCCGAATCGGAGCATCGTTTCGGTTCCTGCCAGAATCAGTGCATTAAATGCTACCGAGCATGGTTTTTTGCACAGTAACGAAACTGACCGAAACGAACCTAAACATCACTATTGGGTCCAAAAAAGTGGATTGGGTGCGTTCGTTTCGTTTCTGGCCCGAATCGGAGCATCGTTTCGGTTCCTGCCAGAATCAGTGCATTAAATGCTACCGAGCATGGTTTTTTGCACAGTAACGAAACTGACCGAAACGAACCTAAACATCACTATTGGGTCCAAAAAAGTGGATTGGGTGCGTTCGTTTCGTTTCTGGCCCGAATCGGAGCATCGTTTCGGTTCCTGCCAGAATCAGTGCATTAAATGCTACCGAGCATGGTTTTTTGCACAGTAACGAAACTGACCGAAACGAACCTAAACATCACTATTGGGTCCAAAAAAGTGGATTGGGTGCGTTCGTTTCGTTTCTGGCCCGAATCGGAGCATCGTTTCGGTTCCTGCCAGAATCAGTGCATTAAATGCTACCGAGCATGGTTTTTTGCACAGTAACGAAACTGACCGAAACGAACCTAAACATCACTATTGGGTCCAAAAAAGTGGATTGGGTGCGTTCGTTTCGTTTCTGGCCCGAATCGGAGCATCGTTTCGGTTCCTGCCAGAATCAGTGCATTAAATGCTACCGAGCATGGTTTTTTGCACAGTAACGAAACTGACCGAAACGAACCTAAACATCACTATTGGGTCCAAAAAAGTGGATTGGGTGCGTTCGTTTCGTTTCTTTCCCGAAACAGAGCATCGTTTCGGTTCCTGCCAGAATCAGTGCATTAAATGCTACCGAGCATGGTTTTTTGCACAGTAACGAAACTGACCGAAACGAACCTAAACATCACTATTGGGTCCAAAAAAGTGGATTGGGTGCGTTCGTTTCGTTTCTGGCCCGAATCGGAGCATCGTTTCGGTTCCTGCCAGAATCAGTGCATTAAATGCTACCGAGCATGGTTTTTTGCACAGTAACGAAACTGACCGAAACGAACCTAAACATCACTATTGGGTCCAAAAAAGTGGATTGGGTGCGTTCGTTTCGTTTCTGGCCCGAATCGGAGCATCGTTTCGGTTCCTGCCAGAATCAGTGCATTAAATGCTACCGAGCATGGTTTTTTGCACAGTAACGAAACTGACCGAAACGAACCTAAACATCACTATTGGGTCCAAAAAAGTGGATTGGGTGCGTTCGTTTCGTTTCTGGCCCGAATCGGAGCATCGTTTCGGTTCCTGCCAGAATCAGTGCATTAAATGCTACCGAGCATGGTTTTTTGCACAGTAACGAAACTGACCGAAACGAACCTAAACATCACTATTGGGTCCAAAAAAGTGGATTGGGTGCGTTCGTTTCGTTTCTGGCCCGAATCGGAGCATCGTTTCGGTTCCTGCCAGAATCAGTGCATTAAATGCTACCGAGCATGGTTTTTTGCACAGTAACGAAACTGACCGAAACGAACCTAAACATCACTATTGGGTCCAAAAAAGTGGATTGGGTGCGTTCGTTTCGTTTCTGGCCCGAATCGGAGCATCGTTTCGGTTCCTGCCAGAATCAGTGCATTAAATGCTACCGAGCATGGTTTTTTGCACAGTAACGAAACTGACCGAAACGAACCTAAACATCACTATTGGGTCCAAAAAAGTGGATTGGGTGCGTTCGTTTCGTTTCTGGCCCGAATCGGAGCATCGTTTCGGTTCCTGCCAGAATCAGTGCATTAAATGCTACCGAGCATGGTTTTTTGCACAGTAACGAAACTGACCGAAACGAACCTAAACATCACTATTGGGTCCAAAAAAGTGGATTGGGTGCGTTCGTTTCGTTTCTGGCCCGAATCGGAGCATCGTTTCGGTTCCTGCCAGAATCAGTGCATTAAATGCTACCGAGCATGGTTTTTTGCACAGTAACGAAACTGACCGAAACGAACCTAAACATCACTATTGGGTCCAAAAAAGTGGATTGGGTGCGTTCGTTTCGTTTCTGGCCCGAATCGGAGCATCGTTTCGGTTCCTGCCAGAATCAGTGCATTAAATGCTACCGAGCATGGTTTTTTGCACAGTAACGAAACTGACCGAAACGAACCTAAACATCACTATTGGGTCCAAAAAAGTGGATTGGGTGCGTTCGTTTCGTTTCTGGCCCGAATCGGAGCATCGTTTCGGTTCCTGCCAGAATCAGTGCATTAAATGCTACCGAGCATGGTTTTTTGCACAGTAACGAAACTGACCGAAACGAACCTAAACATCACTATTGGGTCCAAAAAAGTGGATTGGGTGCGTTCGTTTCGTTTCTGGCCCGAATCGGAGCATCGTTTCGGTTCCTGCCAGAATCAGTGCATTAAATGCTACCGAGCATGGTTTTTTGCACAGTAACGAAACTGACCGAAACGAACCTAAACATCACTATTGGGTCCAAAAAAGTGGATTGGGTGCGTTCGTTTCGTTTCTGGCCCGAATCGGAGCATCGTTTCGGTTCCTGCCAGAATCAGTGCATTAAATGCTACCGAGCATGGTTTTTTGCACAGTAACGAAACTGACCGAAACGAACCTAAACATCACTATTGGGTCCAAAAAAGTGGATTGGGTGCGTTCGTTTCGTTTCTGGCCCGAATCGGAGCATCGTTTCGGTTCCTGCCAGAATCAGTGCATTAAATGCTACCGAGCATGGTTTTTTGCACAGTAACGAAACTGACCGAAACGAACCTAAACATCACTATTGGGTCCAAAAAAGTGGATTGGGTGCGTTCGTTTCGTTTCTGGCCCGAATCGGAGCATCGTTTCGGTTCCTGCCAGAATCAGTGCATTAAATGCTACCGAGCATGGTTTTTTGCACAGTAACGAAACTGACCGAAACGAACCTAAACATCACTATTGGGTCCAAAAAAGTGGATTGGGTGCGTTCGTTTCGTTTCTGGCCCGAATCGGAGCATCGTTTCGGTTCCTGCCAGAATCAGTGCATTAAATGCTACCGAGCATGGTTTTTTGCACAGTAACGAAACTGACCGAAACGAACCTAAACATCACTATTGGGTCCAAAAAAGTGGATTGGGTGCGTTCGTTTCGTTTCTGGCCCGAATCGGAGCATCGTTTCGGTTCCTGCCAGAATCAGTGCATTAAATGCTACCGAGCATGGTTTTTTGCACAGTAACGAAACTGACCGAAACGAACCTAAACATCACTATTGGGTCCAAAAAAGTGGATTGGGTGCGTTCGTTTCGTTTCTGGCCCGAATCGGAGCATCGTTTCGGTTCCTGCCAGAATCAGTGCATTAAATGCTACCGAGCATGGTTTTTTGCACAGTAACGAAACTGACCGAAACGAACCTAAACATCACTATTGGGTCCAAAAAAGTGGATTGGGTGCGTTCGTTTCGTTTCTGGCCCGAATCGGAGCATCGTTTCGGTTCCTGCCAGAATCAGTGCATTAAATGCTACCGAGCATGGTTTTTTGCACAGTAACGAAACTGACCGAAACGAACCTAAACATCACTATTGGGTCCAAAAAAGTGGATTGGGTGCGTTCGTTTCGTTTCTGGCCCGAATCGGAGCATCGTTTCGGTTCCTGCCAGAATCAGTGCATTAAATGCTACCGAGCATGGTTTTTTGCACAGTAACGAAACTGACCGAAACGAACCTAAACATCACTATTGGGTCCAAAAAAGTGGATTGGGTGCGTTCGTTTCGTTTCTGGCCCGAATCGGAGCATCGTTTCGGTTCCTGCCAGAATCAGTGCATTAAATGCTACCGAGCATGGTTTTTTGCACAGTAACGAAACTGACCGAAACGAACCTAAACATCACTATTGGGTCCAAAAAAGTGGATTGGGTGCGTTCGTTTCGTTTCTGGCCCGAATCGGAGCATCGTTTCGGTTCCTGCCAGAATCAGTGCATTAAATGCTACCGAGCATGGTTTTTTGCACAGTAACGAAACTGACCGAAACGAACCTAAACATCACTATTGGGTCCAAAAAAGTGGATTGGGTGCGTTCGTTTCGTTTCTGGCCCGAATCGGAGCATCGTTTCGGTTCCTGCCAGAATCAGTGCATTAAATGCTACCGAGCATGGTTTTTTGCACAGTAACGAAACTGACCGAAACGAACCTAAACATCACTATTGGGTCCAAAAAAGTGGATTGGGTGCGTTCGTTTCGTTTCTGGCCCGAATCGGAGCATCGTTTCGGTTCCTGCCAGAATCAGTGCATTAAATGCTACCGAGCATGGTTTTTTGCACAGTAACGAAACTGACCGAAACGAACCTAAACATCACTATTGGGTCCAAAAAAGTGGATTGGGTGCGTTCGTTTCGTTTCTGGCCCGAATCGGAGCATCGTTTCGGTTCCTGCCAGAATCAGTGCATTAAATGCTACCGAGCATGGTTTTTTGCACAGTAACGAAACTGACCGAAACGAACCTAAACATCACTATTGGGTCCAAAAAAGTGGATTGGGTGCGTTCGTTTCGTTTCTGGCCCGAATCGGAGCATCGTTTCGGTTCCTGCCAGAATCAGTGCATTAAATGCTACCGAGCATGGTTTTTTGCACAGTAACGAAACTGACCGAAACGAACCTAAACATCACTATTGGGTCCAAAAAAGTGGATTGGGTGCGTTCGTTTCGTTTCTGGCCCGAATCGGAGCATCGTTTCGGTTCCTGCCAGAATCAGTGCATTAAATGCTACCGAGCATGGTTTTTTGCACAGTAACGAAACTGACCGAAACGAACCTAAACATCACTATTGGGTCCAAAAAAGTGGATTGGGTGCGTTCGTTTCGTTTCTGGCCCGAATCGGAGCATCGTTTCGGTTCCTGCCAGAATCAGTGCATTAAATGCTACCGAGCATGGTTTTTTGCACAGTAACGAAACTGACCGAAACGAACCTAAACATCACTATTGGGTCCAAAAAAGTGGATTGGGTGCGTTCGTTTCGTTTCTGGCCCGAATCGGAGCATCGTTTCGGTTCCTGCCAGAATCAGTGCATTAAATGCTACCGAGCATGGTTTTTTGCACAGTAACGAAACTGACCGAAACGAACCTAAACATCACTATTGGGTCCAAAAAAGTGGATTGGGTGCGTTCGTTTCGTTTCTGGCCCGAATCGGAGCATCGTTTCGGTTCCTGCCAGAATCAGTGCATTAAATGCTACCGAGCATGGTTTTTTGCACAGTAACGAAACTGACCGAAACGAACCTAAACATCACTATTGGGTCCAAAAAAGTGGATTGGGTGCGTTCGTTTCGTTTCTTTCCCGAAACAGAGCATCGTTTCGGTTCCTGCCAGAATCAGTGCATTAAATGCTACCGAGCATGGTTTTTTGCACAGTAACGAAACTGACCGAAACGAACCTAAACATCACTATTGGGTCCAAAAAAGTGGATTGGGTGCGTTCGTTTCGTTTCTGGCCCGAATCGGAGCATCGTTTCGGTTCCGGCCAGAATCAGTGCATTAAATGCTACCGAGCATGGTTTTTTGCACAGTAACGAAACTGACCGAAACGAACCTAAACATCACTATTGGGTCCAAAAAAGTGGATTGGGTGCGTTCGTTTCGTTTCTGGCCCGAATCGGAGCATCGTTTCGGTTCCGGCCAGAATCAGTGCATTAAATGCTACCGAGCATGGTTTTTTGCACAGTAACGAAACTGACCGAAACGAACCTAAACATCACTATTGGGTCCAAAAAAGTGGATTGGGTGCGTTCGTTTCGTTTCTGGCCCGAATCGGAGCATCGTTTCGGTTCCGGCCAGAATCAGTGCATTAAATGCTACCGAGCATGGTTTTTTGCACAGTAACGAAACTGACCGAAACGAACCTAAACATCACTATTGGGTCCAAAAAAGTGGATTGGGTGCGTTCGTTTCGTTTCTGGCCCGAATCGGAGCATCGTTTCGGTTCCGGCCAGAATCAGTGCATTAAATGCTACCGAGCATGGTTTTTTGCACAGTAACGAAACTGACCGAAACGAACCTAAACATCACTATTGGGTCCAAAAAAGTGGATTGGGTGCGTTCGTTTCGTTTCTGGCCCGAATCGGAGCATCGTTTCGGTTCCGGCCAGAATCAGTGCATTAAATGCTACCGAGCATGGTTTTTTGCACAGTAACGAAACTGACCGAAACGAACCTAAACATCACTATTGGGTCCAAAAAAGTGGATTGGGTGCGTTCGTTTCGTTTCTGGCCCGAATCGGAGCATCGTTTCGGTTCCG
This sequence comes from Echinochloa crus-galli, assembly GCA_900205405.1. Taxonomy (NCBI): domain Eukaryota; kingdom Viridiplantae; phylum Streptophyta; class Magnoliopsida; order Poales; family Poaceae; genus Echinochloa; species Echinochloa crus-galli. The sequence continues at coordinate 598,318 of OAMR01000729.1, read as the reverse complement.
GCCAGAATCAGTGCATTAAATGCTACCGAGCATGGTTTTTTGCACAGTAACGAAACTGACCGAAACGAACCTAAACATCACTATTGGGTCCAAAAAAGTGGATTGGGTGCGTTCGTTTCGTTTCTGGCCCGAATCGGAGCATCGTTTCGGTTCCGGCCAGAATCAGTGCATTAAATGCTACCGAGCATGGTTTTTTGCACAGTAACGAAACTGACCGAAACGAACCTAAACATCACTATTGGGTCCAAAAAAGTGGATTGGGTGCGTTCGTTTCGTTTCTGGCCCGAATCGGAGCATCGTTTCGGTTCCGGCCAGAATCAGTGCATTAAATGCTACCGAGCATGGTTTTTTGCACAGTAACGAAACTGACCGAAACGAACCTAAACATCACTATTGGGTCCAAAAAAGTGGATTGGGTGCGTTCGTTTCGTTTCTGGCCCGAATCGGAGCATCGTTTCGGTTCCGGCCAGAATCAGTGCATTAAATGCTACCGAGCATGGTTTTTTGCACAGTAACGAAACTGACCGAAACGAACCTAAACATCACTATTGGGTCCAAAAAAGTGGATTGGGTGCGTTCGTTTCGTTTCTGGCCCGAATCGGAGCATCGTTTCGGTTCCGGCCAGAATCAGTGCATTAAATGCTACCGAGCATGGTTTTTTGCACAGTAACGAAACTGACCGAAACGAACCTAAACATCACTATTGGGTCCAAAAAAGTGGATTGGGTGCGTTCGTTTCGTTTCTGGCCCGAATCGGAGCATCGTTTCGGTTCCGGCCAGAATCAGTGCATTAAATGCTACCGAGCATGGTTTTTTGCACAGTAACGAAACTGACCGAAACGAACCTAAACATCACTATTGGGTCCAAAAAAGTGGATTGGGTGCGTTCGTTTCGTTTCTGGCCCGAATCGGAGCATCGTTTCGGTTCCGGCCAGAATCAGTGCATTAAATGCTACCGAGCATGGTTTTTTGCACAGTAACGAAACTGACCGAAACGAACCTAAACATCACTATTGGGTCCAAAAAAGTGGATTGGGTGCGTTCGTTTCGTTTCTGGCCCGAATCGGAGCATCGTTTCGGTTCCGGCCAGAATCAGTGCATTAAATGCTACCGAGCATGGTTTTTTGCACAGTAACGAAACTGACCGAAACGAACCTAAACATCACTATTGGGTCCAAAAAAGTGGATTGGGTGCGTTCGTTTCGTTTCTGGCCCGAATCGGAGCATCGTTTCGGTTCCGGCCAGAATCAGTGCATTAAATGCTACCGAGCATGGTTTTTTGCACAGTAACGAAACTGACCGAAACGAACCTAAACATCACTATTGGGTCCAAAAAAGTGGATTGGGTGCGTTCGTTTCGTTTCTGGCCCGAATCGGAGCATCGTTTCGGTTCCGGCCAGAATCAGTGCATTAAATGCTACCGAGCATGGTTTTTTGCACAGTAACGAAACTGACCGAAACGAACCTAAACATCACTATTGGGTCCAAAAAAGTGGATTGGGTGCGTTCGTTTCGTTTCTGGCCCGAATCGGAGCATCGTTTCGGTTCCGGCCAGAATCAGTGCATTAAATGCTACCGAGCATGGTTTTTTGCACAGTAACGAAACTGACCGAAACGAACCTAAACATCACTATTGGGTCCAAAAAAGTGGATTGGGTGCGTTCGTTTCGTTTCTGGCCCGAATCGGAGCATCGTTTCGGTTCCGGCCAGAATCAGTGCATTAAATGCTACCGAGCATGGTTTTTTGCACAGTAACGAAACTGACCGAAACGAACCTAAACATCACTATTGGGTCCAAAAAAGTGGATTGGGTGCGTTCGTTTCGTTTCTGGCCCGAATCGGAGCATCGTTTCGGTTCCGGCCAGAATCAGTGCATTAAATGCTACCGAGCATGGTTTTTTGCACAGTAACGAAACTGACCGAAACGAACCTAAACATCACTATTGGGTCCAAAAAAGTGGATTGGGTGCGTTCGTTTCGTTTCTGGCCCGAATCGGAGCATCGTTTCGGTTCCGGCCAGAATCAGTGCATTAAATGCTACCGAGCATGGTTTTTTGCACAGTAACGAAACTGACCGAAACGAACCTAAACATCACTATTGGGTCCAAAAAAGTGGATTGGGTGCGTTCGTTTCGTTTCTGGCCCGAATCGGAGCATCGTTTCGGTTCCGGCCAGAATCAGTGCATTAAATGCTACCGAGCATGGTTTTTTGCACAGTAACGAAACTGACCGAAACGAACCTAAACATCACTATTGGGTCCAAAAAAGTGGATTGGGTGCGTTCGTTTCGTTTCTGGCCCGAATCGGAGCATCGTTTCGGTTCCGGCCAGAATCAGTGCATTAAATGCTACCGAGCATGGTTTTTTGCACAGTAACGAAACTGACCGAAACGAACCTAAACATCACTATTGGGTCCAAAAAAGTGGATTGGGTGCGTTCGTTTCGTTTCTGGCCCGAATCGGAGCATCGTTTCGGTTCCGGCCAGAATCAGTGCATTAAATGCTACCGAGCATGGTTTTTTGCACAGTAACGAAACTGACCGAAACGAACCTAAACATCACTATTGGGTCCAAAAAAGTGGATTGGGTGCGTTCGTTTCGTTTCTGGCCCGAATCGGAGCATCGTTTCGGTTCCGGCCAGAATCAGTGCATTAAATGCTACCGAGCATGGTTTTTTGCACAGTAACGAAACTGACCGAAACGAACCTAAACATCACTATTGGGTCCAAAAAAGTGGATTGGGTGCGTTCGTTTCGTTTCTGGCCCGAATCGGAGCATCGTTTCGGTTCCGGCCAGAATCAGTGCATTAAATGCTACCGAGCATGGTTTTTTGCACAGTAACGAAACTGACCGAAACGAACCTAAACATCACTATTGGGTCCAAAAAAGTGGATTGGGTGCGTTCGTTTCGTTTCTGGCCCGAATCGGAGCATCGTTTCGGTTCCGGCCAGAATCAGTGCATTAAATGCTACCGAGCATGGTTTTTTGCACAGTAACGAAACTGACCGAAACGAACCTAAACATCACTATTGGGTCCAAAAAAGTGGATTGGGTGCGTTCGTTTCGTTTCTGGCCCGAATCGGAGCATCGTTTCGGTTCCGGCCAGAATCAGTGCATTAAATGCTACCGAGCATGGTTTTTTGCACAGTAACGAAACTGACCGAAACGAACCTAAACATCACTATTGGGTCCAAAAAAGTGGATTTGGTGCGTTCGTTTCGTTTCTGGACCAAACCGGAGCATCGTTTCGGTTCCGGCCAGAATCAGTGCATTAAATGCTACCGATCATAGTTTTTTGCACTGTAACGAAACTGACCGAAACAAACCAAAACATCACTATTGGGTCCAAAAAAGTGGATTGGGTGCGTTCGTTTCATTTCTGGCCCGAATCGGAGCATCGTTTCTGTTCCGGCCAGAATCAGTGCATTAAATGCTACCGAGCATAGTTTTTTGCATTATAACGAAACTGACCGAAACGAACCTAAACATCACTATTGGGTCCAAAAAAGTGGATTGGGTGCGTTCGTTTCGTTTCTGGCCCGAATCGGAGCATCGTTTCGGTTCCGGCCAGAATCAGTGCATTAAATGCTACCGAGCATGGTTTTTTGCACAGTAACGAAACTGACCGAAACGAACCTAAACATCACTATTGGGTCCAAAAAAGTGGATTGGGTGCGTTCGTTTCGTTTCTGGCCCGAATCGGAGCATCGTTTCGGTTCCGGCCAGAATCAGTGCATTAAATGCTACCGAGCATAGTTTTTTGCACTGTAACAAAACTGACCGAAACAAACCAAAACATCACTATTGGGTCCAAAAAATTGGATTGGGTGCGTTTGTTTCGTTTCTGGCTCGAATCGGTGCATCGTTTCTATTTCAGCCAGAACAGTGCATTAAATGCTACCGAGCATGGTTTTCTGCACAGTAACGAAACTGACCGAAACGAACCTAAACATCACTACTGGGTCCAAAAAAGTGGATTGGGGGCGTTCGTTTCATTTCTAGCCCGAATCGGAGCATCGTTTCTGTTCCGGCCAGAATCAGTGCATTAAATGCTACCGAGCATAGTTTATTGCACTGTAACGAAACTGATCGAAACGAACCTAAACATCACTATTGGGTCTGTCGGACCTTAGGACCGGCAATCCACCTGGGGGTACCCGAGTGGTTGATCTGTAGGCGGGGCGATTGATGAACTAGTGACTTGATGGTACACAGGAGGCACTGATTTAGACAGGTTCGGGCTACCCGGAGGTATAATACCCTACGTCCTGTGTCGGTGGCGTCGTTTGTATTGCTGGGTACTCGACCGAGCTTTAGGGAGCTTGGGCGAGCGTATGGTTTACAGGATGAGATGCGTTGTCTGGATGAGAGTACCCTAGGCCGCTTTATATAGGGTAGCGGGCTAGGGTTTACAAGTCGGTTTCCATCTAAACCTACTTGACTCCGACCAGGACTCTAGTCTGGGTCGGTTACAACTAGAATATCCTTGGATATCCGGACGAGCCGCCCGCCGGGTCGTTGTTATCTTGTCCGTCAAGTCAGGGAGCCTGTATGGGCCGCGTAGGGGTCGGCTCATGGGCCTGTCAGAGGTGGGCCTCGATCGCCGTAATCTGGTCTGACAGTGGGCCCAGGGGTACCCATATCCCACAGATGGAGGACGAGAACGCGTGTCGAACTGCTTGATGAAGAAACGAGGCCAATGTAGTCGGCTGAAGGTGCTTCAACATGTAGTCGGCGCAAGGGTGGGCGGTGCTCAAAAAGAGAGAACACCCAACATCGACGCCGAGTCCTTCGATGTAGTTGTTCGGTCCTCATGAGGGCCGAGTACAGGGCGACGATTAGGAGCACTGTACGTACAGTAGCCCCCGAGCGTTGGGTTGGTTAGTATAAGCGAGCCAAGGCTCAAGAAATTAACTAGGCAACATGTCGCCCAAGAGTTGGTGAAGGCTTGCTACCACCAAGAATACTTTTCCGGGTCGAGAGGGTTGCTCAGTCGATTCGGCTGAGTTGTATGTAGGTGAGAGCATGCTGCCACCAAGGAAGGGGCCAAACTTTTATTGGCGCCCGTGATTCAACAGTGTGTTGATAAGGATGGACCGAGCCGGCCCGGTCAAAAGCTGCCGTTGCTGGCTACGCGGGAATCCCGCCGCTGAGCATGCTCAGTCAAGGGCATTGATGATCATCCACCCAGGGAAAAGGCGAAACGCATGCGCATCCGTTCCCAGGCATTTTAATGACTCACGGGCCAACAGGTTCGTGAGCCCGCGATGCCTATATTTAGAAGCTCCAGCGCAGTTCACCACCAAGGCGTTTTTAGAGGCGTTGGCCACCATGTGGATCCTGAAGATCCTCCTTCCTGGGAGGGCTGTAGTCGAGAGTAGAGTAGGCCAAGATACATGCCTTGGCGTTCGCCATTGATGCCAGAAGAAAATCGTCGAAGAGTGGTGCAAATGCTACGGGAAAGGAACCGGGCGTCGCGCCTGCCGTAGGCAGGAGAGGTGCCTATTTCTTGATGGAACCGGGCGAGGGGGCTATGGTAAGTCGTCTCTTCGTCAGGAGACCAGCGAATGAAGCCGAACTGATGGCTGATTTTGCGGGCCCATCAAGGGTCATTGCCGAACACTGGGCTCGGGGGTGCTGATGCCGAGTCCTTACTCTTCTCCAGCAATGCAGCCACGAGGTCCTTCAGTTGGTGTGGTGCCACAAGAAAATCGTAGAGGAAGCTGTGTAGACTGGTTCCGGCGGTTGTGTGCTGAGCACCTAACTGAAGTGGTCCAAGAGCCCTGTAGTTGGGGGCTCATATCTTTGTAGCTTGAAATGGCCTTTGGCCAAATGTACTTTGTCTTTGTAAACTTTGCGAGTCGCAAGTTGTTTAATATGAACATGTTTGTTTTGGTGGTGGTGAACTGTGTTCGACTGCCTAGATGGATCATCAATTGCCGTGTAGACACATTAGACCCTGCCCGGCGCCCAGCCTCCGAGCACGCGAGGGGCTTGGCCTGGTTCTCTTGGAACACGCCGAGTAGTAGTCCGGCGCCCAGCCC
>OAMR01000729.1:561949-573807 GCA_900205405.1 Echinochloa crus-galli | reverse complement strand
AGTGTGTTTCTTGCGTGTGGTGTCGGCAGGCAAGTGAGGAGGGGGCGAAGGGGTATATATACTCGGCCCCCCAAAACTAGCCGTTGTGCTGTCTGCGAGATCTGACCCGGATACTCCGACCCCTGGCCGGAATACCTTGCTCCAGAAATGAACGTGAAACTTGACCCTGATTCTGTACCAGGCAACTCCGAGACGACCCTGGATACTCCGAGAAACCCCAAACCCGAAGGGGTACCCGGAACAAAAATGTTCTGGCCATGTCCCGGATATTCTTGCTGAAAAACAGCAAGAATAAAGTGTGTCCGTGAGTGCACTTGTGTCTCTCATAGGTACTTGGTTGGATCTCTTTGAGTATTTACACATCCATGACTTGATCGACACGCATCCCCCTTGATAGTACGGCATCCCTAACTCAAATTCAAAATGGAAAATAATTTTAAACGTCCATTCTCCATGCCGTCCATCATGATCCTATAGGGATATATTATCACATTCCAAACATGAATTTTATTACATTATGACCTGTCCATGAACTCAATCAAACCATTAGCTCTTTAATTACATTTGTCATCATTCAACCAAAACCCACAAGGGAGAGCCTAGATGCACTTTCAGGAGCCGAATGTTGACGTTAGGTGAGGGTGGAATCCATATGGTAGATGGTGGTGGGCAAGGTACAAAATAGCGGTCGTAGCGGCCGCTATAGCTTCCGCAATTGCGGTAGCGGGCCCTCAGCACTACCACTTTGAGGTAGCGGGCTGGGCATAGCAGGATCGGACTTAGCGGCCGCGATTTGACTTAGCGGGCCGCAATAGCGGGCTGAAATAGCACATAGCAGGCCACAATCGCGTGTGAAGCAGTCTTATATATACGTGAGAAACCTTGGGCCCTGGCCCATTAGAATCCATTCGTGTGGCACCGCTGCCGCACCTCGTCTGCACTTGTCGTTCCCAATTCCCATCTACTATTCTGCGAGTGCTCGACTGCTCGTCTGCTCGAGCTCGACGGAATCAACGATTGCTGCCGCTGGCCGTCGGCGGCTGTCGGATGCCGCAGAGGACGCTCCATAGGTTTGACGGCTGCGGCCACCATCACGTTGCAGCGCCACCGCCGCGCTCTGTCGATTCAACAGCTGTCGATTGCACTCCAAAATCGATGCACAGGTATGAGACTACGAGTATGAGCACAAGCTTCTCTATTAGCCTGTTGCCTAGCTCTGCTTCTTGTTCTCCGTACTAGCACCTAGGATTTTTTTTCACGTTACAAGATTTACACGTACGATACTTAGGACTTCCATTTTATCTTGCTGGTACTTAGTGGTTGCAGTATGTCCATGGCTGCATCAACTGCACATACAAGCCAAACAGCATCAAGGAAGGATGCTGCTTGGGAGCATGCTTTACCCTTAACTGGAAAGGAAGCAAAAAATGAAGTTGGATGCAAATATTGCAAAAGTTACTTCAAGGGTGGGATAACTAGGTTTAAGAAGCACTTGGCTGGAGTTAAAGGATAGAGTGTTTCCTGCACACAAGTTCCTGATGATGTTAAAGAGAAGATTAAAGCAATGCTAGATGCACATGATGGCAAGAAGATTGCAAAATTGGAGAGAGAGTTGCAATTGAGGCAGCAAGTTAATGTGCATGAAAATGATGAGGAGGACTGTGTTGAATTGGAAAGAGTAGAAGCTGGAGCTCAACAAGGTTCATCATCAGCAGCAAGTACACTAGTTCCCAAGAAGCCCCGTAACAAGGGACCAATGGACAGCTATTGCATGCGCCCCGAGCAATCTCGTGCTAAAGGAAAGCATCTGCAGACGACAATGAATGCACAGTATAAGATCAAAGAAAGAGAGAAGGCTTATGTGTATATTGCAGACTGGTTTTACAAAGCAGCAATTCCACTTAACACAGTTCTTCTTGATTCTTTTGATCTAATGCTAGAGGCGGTTGGACAATTTTGCCCAGGATTAAAGAAGCCATCTCCTTATCTGCTTGGCACTCCTTTATTGAACAAACATGTTGATATGGTGCAAGAATATTTGCAAGTGCAAAGGGAGGCATGGTCTTCTACTGGATGTTCTATTATGACAGATGCCTGGACAGATCGCCGTGGTAGAAGCTTGATGAACTTGGTTGCTCATTGTTCCAGAGGTGTGTTTCTTCTTGATGCGATTGATGCTTCCTTGGAGGTTCACGATGCTAAGTACATCTACAGCTTGGTAAGCTCTTGTATTGCTGATATCGGCCCTGAAAAAGTTGTGCAGGTTGTAACTGACAATGCTTCAAATAATATAGCTGCATCAAAGTTGCTTAAAGTGAAGTATCCTCATATTATCTGGACATCATGTGCAGCCCATTGTATAGATCTTATGCTAGAGGAAATTGGAAAAATAACAATGGTACAGAACATCATTCGTGATGGAAAGTCTATCACAAATTTGCTTTATAAACATGTTAGATTGTTGGCGATTATGCGGAAATTTACCAGGTGACTTAGTTCGAGCTGGTGCTACTCGATTTGCCACTAGTTACTTGAACTTAAGAAGTCTCTATGATAAAAGAAATGAATTGAAACAATTGTTTAGATCAGCCGAATGGGAGAAGAGTCCATGGTCTAAAAAGGCTGCAGGCCAGAATGCTCATGATTTGGTCTAGAACAACAGGTTTTGGACAAATGTGCTAGAGGTTATAAATTATTTTGAGCCACTTGCATTTGTGCTTAGGAGGGTGGATGGTGATGTTCCAGCAATGGGATACATTTATGGTGATCTTCTCAGAGCAAAGCAGGAAATCGCAGCACGCCTAAATGGAAATGAGAGGAAATATGGTCCTATCTGGAAAATAATAGATGGAAGGTGGGACAGCAAGCTTAAGACTGCATTGCATAAAGCTGGGTATTTCTTAAATCCGAGCTTTTTCTATGAGCACAAGAATGAAATGGAGGAAGAGGTCATGATGGAAGCAGTTATAGAATGTGCTGCTCATATGTATCGTGATGACATCATAGTGCAAGATAATATTGTTGCTTAGCTTAGTATGTATGCCGAAGCCACAGATACTTTTGGGACAACAATGGCCATAACACAGAGAAACAGTCAAACAATCTCCCCAGGTGATTTATGATTTATTTTTTGCTTTACTGTCATCATTTCATCGAATGAAAATATCTTCAAGTCAATTAATCCTCTCTTTATTATCCTTACAACAAATTGGTGGTCTGTACATGGAACTTGTGCTAAGGATTTAAGGAAGATGGCTATTAGAATTTTAAGCTTGACTTGTAGTTCTTCTGCATGTGAAAGAAACTGGAGTGCATTTGAGAGATTGAGTTCCCTAACTTAGTCTATAAATATGCATTTCATTTGGTTTGTCGATATCTTAAATAATATGAAATGCTTCGCTATTGTATTCATGTAGGTGCATTCTAAGAAAAGGACTAGATTGGGTCAACGAAAATTAAATTCTCTTGTATTTGTCTTGTTCAACAAGAGGCTGCAATGGAAGTATCCTCAAATGGATAGGGACCCATTGGTTCCGAAATTTCTTGAGGATGAGCCACCAAATGAATGGATTATTGATGATGCTGAACCAGAAGCACAATCAGAAGCAGACGATGATCAGAGTGGCATCATCAGTCGAAAGAGAAGATTAATACATAAAAACTCATCAAGAAAAGCAAAGAAAGCTCGAGTTGTATCACAAGTGGAGGAAGAAGAATTTGAATCTTCTGACAGTGAACATGAAGAGGAGGAAAATATTCCTTATGCCGATTATCCAAGGGACCATGAGAATGATGATCTTGATACCTCGGGCAATGATAATAATGAATGATGGGCGCATTAGTTGATGAATTGAAGTGGACTATGATGCATTTCTATTTCTGAATTCAGTTATTAAATTCCTATTTATACTCTAAAGCTATAAGTTTATTTTTCTATCTCCAATTTGGTTTTCATTTGCTATTACAGTATTAGACAGCCATTATTTATGGTGTACATAGTCAAATTTGTGTGTGATTTTGAAATGCCGCTATTTGGACTTGGCACCCGCGATAGCGCTCGCTATCCGCGATCCGCTACCAATACACCAATCCGCTACCAACCCGCTGTTCGCTATTTAGTACCTTGGTGGTGGGATACACGGACAACTTGGGTTCGGAATCATAACTGCTACCATTCCCCGGCAACGGCACTAAAAAGCTTGTTGGCACTCCTTACGGCCTACAAATAAATCCGCAAGCGGACGAATACCGATGTAGCTTTCACCCGGGAGTATTCCAAGGTATCAATTTCCACGGAGAACCAGAAGTGAACCGATTCTAAACTAAGTCATCCGAGGGAGATGAAATGAAGTGAATAGAATGGATGAGGTGGATGACAACAACAAAGAGGGAAGAGGAGCGGTTAGAGAGTAGAGAGGGCACGAGCCTGGTAGAAGCACTCTACTGATTAGCTGAGCTAATCAGAGGATACGGATAGATACTTGCTTCGGGACAACGGAACCAATGGCACACAGAAAGGGATGAGAAGGGGTGCCACCAACTCCGTACTGGGATCGTACAGGCCGAGACGACGTGATGGGCTACAAAGGCCGTATAGGGCTGTCACCACCTAACGGCTACCACCTCCGTAGACTCAAGGGCACTCTTTATATACGAAATACTTGTAAAATAACCTAATATGCTCACTTTTTTGTGTAAATGACTTTTTTGAAAAGAAAAAATAATTTTTAATTTCTTCATCAATATGGTCCATATATATAGATCAATATATGTACAAAAGATAAAGGGCTCATATGAAGCATGAATGCATATGTCACAACATAATTATCCACCTCTCGCACTGACCAAAGCATCAGCTATCCTATTACGAATGGTATTCATGTTCTCCTCATTCTCCACATCTTCACCCCCATCTCCTTCTGTTTGTGCCGTGCTACTTGCATTGTAGAGTGTACCAAGTAGTCCTCATCAGCATCACATCTCTCAAATTCTTTATCACGTAGAATATTGTCACGGATAAAATTATACAAAGCAAAACAAGCCATGATAATATGCTTATGAGTACTAGGTGAGAAACTTGGCATGTCTTTCAGAATACGCCACTTTTGCTTTAAGACTCCAAAAGACCTTTCAACCACATTGAGAAGGGATGGATGCAAGAGATTGAACACCTTATACTTTCCCTGAGGAGGACCCGAACGATGCCGAAATTCTGGTATATGATATGTGCTTCCTTTGTATGGTGCAAGATACCCAATTCGGTTTAGATAACCCGAATCCACAAGATAATATTTTCCTATAAAATAAAGTTAATAAGGAAAATAATAATATAAGTACAACAAATTAAAGAAGGAAACATGCATTCCTTTAGGAGGCATGGGAAATGAATTAAAATTTGTAAATGCATGATTGAGGATACGTGTGCAGGCATCAAACAAATGCCTTAAAAAACCATCACCCCAATCTGCCTTGTCACCCATTTGTTCTGTACATTGCAATAGAATTAATAATAGAATTACATGCACGTTGAAAGTGCCATGTAAAAAAACTAGTCACTGATCAAATGAAACTAGGCACATGCTCAAGAGATAATCTAGGTACCGATCAAATGAAACAAGGCATTGGTTGAACATTTACGGAAAAAAAATCATGCAAGTAGATATTATATTGGGGCCATTGACAATTAACACAAATGCTAACATGTTCCATAATCATTCTTATTGCTTTAATTAGGTGCATTACAAATATGATGTTGTGACAACTGAAACCATAGGACATCAACACAAGCCAGGCAGTTCTGTATCAATATGGCAATGTAGCTGACATATTCAGAAGAAGAGCTTCTACAAAATGCGTGCTTGAGATACTTCAATTCAGTCTCGTGATGCAACCTAAATTACTGAACTGTATCTGAAAACATACTGTGTTACTTACTTGCTGACTTATAGGATCAGATTTTCATTAAGAGCACGAGCAAACACATAATCTCAGTGCTAAAATCCTGTAGGATCATATTTTGATTCTGCGCATACAACAACCTGATCTAACACATCATGACCGCCATAATTGGCTTCCACATTATATAAAATTTTAGCAAAATTTACCAAAATTTGTTGGAGATGACTCGATATGATAAGCAATAACTTTGTACAAAGTAGAGTGACTAGACCTATATGTGGGCCCCAAATCACGAGTCGAACACTAAAACTAAAACCTCACGTTCACACTTTAAAATTTTACCAAAATTGATCGAAATTTGTTGGAGATGGCTCGGTATGATAAGCAGCAATTTTGTGCAAAGTAGAGTGACTAGAACTATAGGTGGGGCCCACGCTAGGAGTCAGACCCTAAAATTGAAACCTCGCGTTCACATTATAAAATTTTAGCAAAATTAACCGAAATTCGTTAGACATGACATGGTATGATAAGCATGAACTTTATACAAAGTAGAGTGATAGACCTATATGTGAGCCCCACCGTAAGAGCAAGACCCTTAAACTAAGACCCACGGGTACTCCATGGATCTTGATACTAGGGTGCAAATGCATCTAATGGGGCGGGGCCGCCACGACTATCTGTCGCGCGTGTCTATCGCACGCGCGACTGAGTGGGCTCAATTCAGCCAATTAGGGGTGTTTGGAACGCGCGAAAGAGATATATACAATTTTGGCCCACACGAGAGATATATTTGTTTGTCTATTTGGAAGCCCAATATGAACTGATACATTTTGGTCCACGTAAGAGATATATTTTCTTGTCTATTTGATCAATCGTAATTGATACATTGCCTTTTTTCAATTCTGTTTTTTCATTTTTATTCTAGTATTTGGTTTTCATTTATTTCTTATATTACTTTAATTGATTTATATATTTTTTCTTTTTCTCTTTTCTTTTGTATACTTACTTGTTTTTTCTTTTTGATTTGTTTTTTATTATTTATTTTCATTTCTGTTATTATTATTTATTATTTATGTCTTTCTTTTTTACACTTATTTGCTCAACAGTGCGTATATTTGTTCGCCATGTATAAATATTTGTTTATGATACACAAACATTTATTCTTCACGTAGAATTATTTGTTCGCTTTAATATAAATTATTTAACTATAATAATATTTTGTTCATGATGTGGATGTTTTTTGTTCGCGCATCAAATTATTCGTGATGTTTAAATTATTTGTTCGCTATAGAATAAATTGTTTAACTATGTTAACATTTTGTTCTTGATGTGGATGTTTTTTGTTCTCAATGTGTAATATTTTTTCGCGGTGTTGGTCAATTTATTCGCGATGTTTAAATTATTTGTTCGCTATAAAATATATTATTTATTTGTAACAACATTTTTTCGTGATGTGGATGTTTTTGTTCTCGATGTGTAATAATTTGTTCACGGTGTTTCCTTAATTTGTTCGTTATGTTTAAATTATTTGATTGCTATGGAATAAATTGTTTGACTGTAATAACATTTTGTTTGTGGTGTGGATGTTTTTGTTCTCAATGTGTAATAATTTGTTCACGGTATTTGATTAATTTGTTTGTGATGTTTAAATTATTTGTTCCCATTCAACATATGTTTTGTATACTTTGTTCTGTGAGTTAGCATAATTTGTCCGATGCATCAATATTTTTTCTATAAGCTCCTAAATTTGTTCTATACTCGTCCCATAAAAAATCTTTAATTCAATAAAAAAATATTTATAATAAAAGTTATCCAAATATAATATGTAAGCATGTAGGTGATGTCATTTATTTTTTCTTCTCTTGCATGCATACAAGATCCTGCATTGTCTGATGGTTCGGCTCAGTGTAGAGAAACAGTCCAAAGCAAGATAAAATAAATAGGCCGACGGCGCGTTGCCGAAATGAACGGACATGACCCACGAACAGGGACCTTCGGGCCACAAGCACAGGTGCATCACGCAAGTGATAGCTAGACGTACCCGGACGGAACAGGATGGGTTTACTAATTAGATTTCTAGATGGATTGAATTAACATATGCAATTAGCTAGAAATGGACTGGGAGCGGGCCTTGGCTCATTAGCAGGCCTACTCACACCTAAGCCGTTCATTGGGTATCCGTGCCGCACCACACAAGTCCCTTTCGTAAGATCTCGCGCCCCGCCCCTCGCCCTTCGCACTCATACCTCAACTCCGTTCTCGTGTGTCTCTTTTCAGGAGCGCCGCCGGAGTTGCCACCACCGGCCGCAATGGCTGCCACGCACGCGCTCCGCCTCCGCCCTCTGCTCTCTACCGAACGCCCTACGCCGCCGCGCGCCACTTCCGCAGCCCGCTGCGGCCCCGCGCCGGCGTTCGTCGTCGTCCGCTGCTCCTCCGACGGGGCGCCATCCGCCGCCCAGGCGCTTAAGGTATGGCTGCTGGAGTAGACCCCGTTCCGCTTCTTTTCTTGTTCCTGGCCGCCATTGTGGGGGTGTGAAGTCTGTGCGCGTCTCGTCACTCGGGTTTTTTGGGTGGTGGGACTGGTAGCGCCGGGTTATATGCAGCGTGCCTCCGCGTGCAGTTGTGGTGGTAAGCATTACTTCCCGTCATAATTTGGGGGGCGCCGACTAGGTCGGTGATATGAGGGCGAATATATGTGCGGCTTTTCTTATTTTGTGAAGGAAGGCGTCGGCGCTGTAGTGGCGCCGGATTTCGGCTGTGGTTTCGGTGTGGAATCCATAGTTTTTGTTGGTTCATGCGTTTCTCGAGATAGGTGGATTGCAAAATTTGTAGATTGGTGCCCATTGGTTTGTTAGTTGGATTATCTACGTCTTATCCATACATCACTGTAGCATTTAGCGATCTGCTCTTGTGAGGATTCATGGTCCATTGGGGATTTTTTTTGGGGGAATTATGCTTTCTGAAACAGTAGGCCTGGTTTTCCCAAATTGTCCTGGACTTTGGGTGTGGCCGTGTGATTGAGGCACAATCTCACAGGACGATTGTTGTAACAAATGGTGCAGATCAACTTGATTCCAACCAAGCCCGTTGAGGGACAGAAGACAGGGACCAGTGGACTCAGGAAAAAGGTACTTCGTTGTACTGTTTCAGGCTATGCAGATTGAAGTAGACATGATTCCTCTGGAAAACATTGCTTGTGCAAATTCTTGTCGCGGGTGGTGGACTGTTTGGGACATGAGCTGGTGGTTGCCCTTGTGGTGCTTGGTCCCACGTGGTGCTTCACCTTGTGGTGCTTGGACCACAGATGCTGCTCGCACCATATTTGGTGGCTGGGTTTTGGTACTTGGACCACATTTGACTGTTATACAATGCTATGCTATTTTTTTCCAGGTGAAAGTGTTTCAGCAAGAGAACTACCTTGCTAATTGGATTCAGGTGTGCTGAATTTGTTTGCTGTTGTGCTTATGAAGATCAAGTTATATTAATTTCTCCATTTCATGTGGTTTCAAGGCTCTGTTCAATTCCTTGCCCCCTGAAGATTATGTGGGTGGAACCCTTGTACTTGGGGGTGACGGTCGGTACTTTAACAAGGATGCTGCTCAGGTACAAGAAGAAATGTAGAACTAACATGTGTATTTGATCCATGTTTATTGTACATATCTGTGACCACCTGCACTATTGGGATCGTAGATCATCATTAAGATTGCAGCCGGAAATGGTGTTGGGAAGATCCTTGTTGGCAGGTGAGAAATCAGCTGAGTTATTATTTTTATTAAAGAATGAAACAGAAACTGCAGAACTAGCCTATTTTGTTCAACTAAAATGATTCGAAAGCATTGGGTATGGTGCTATGTAATTTTATCCGTAGAATACTCTCTAAAGCTTGCAACATGCACCTTGTGAAGGCATAAAATGTTGAACTAAACAATTTATTATTCCTCCACAAAACTAACTTTCTTATTGTTGATCACTTGATGTTGGCTTGATGACGAACATAGGAATGGTATCCTATTTAGCTTCCTTTGATTTAACATGCTCTCCCAATATTGTTTATCTATTGAAGGCTTGATGATTTCCCATTCTTTATGTCTTGTATTTGTCTAAATGTCCAACATTTTGTTTGCAGGAATGGTCTGCTGTCAACACCCGCTGTTTCTGCAGTAATTCGTAAAAGAGAAGTATGTTTTTGACATTATACCATTATTTTGAAAATGCATGCTGTTTAATCCTTTTCTGTTTTTTATTGTTTCCAAATTCTTTTGTCAGGCCAATGGTGGCTTCATCATGAGTGCAAGTCACAATCCTGGTGGCCCAGACAATGATTGGGGTATTAAGGTGATGCATAGAAAATTCTGGATTATTTTTTCTTCTGCGGCTGTGATTTTATTGAATCCTTAGAACTTACTCCAAGGTTTGAACAAGCAGTACTAAACAAGCACTTCGAAATCAAGTTATTTGGCATGGATGTTCATATAAGGATGAGTAATGGAAAGCAAGAATTGATTTATATTTTTTCCTTGTGTTTGTCAATATTTGAATTTCTTTAAATATACACAAGGCAAATAAAATTTTTATCATATTTTGTTGTTCAATATTTCTGCCTCTTTATCAATCAAATACTTGATAACACAGCTACTTATGCTTTAACTAATATTTTGAAAATAAAAATTTAAATAGTAGTATTATTTTCTGTCCTTTTTATATTGTGAGATTTCAAACTATTCTGATGTGGAAGTGTTCTGTCACAGTTTAACTACAGCAGCGGGCAGCCAGCACCGGAGACAATTACTGACCAAATTTATGGGAACACGCTTTCAGTTTGTATCTCTAACATTTCATTTCATCATATATGTATCTAATCCTCAGTTCTGATTGTATTGTTGCTGATGCACAATTGCTACTCTTCTGCTGCAGATTTCTGAGATAAAGGTGGATTGCAAAATTTGTAGATTGGTGCCCATTGGTTTGTTAGTTGGATTATCTACGTCTTATCCATACATCACTGTAGCATTTAGCGATCTGCTCTTGTGAGGATTCATGGTCCATTGGGGATTTTTTTTGGGGGAATTATGCTTTCTGAAACAGTAGGCCTGGTTTTCCCAAATTGTCCTGGACTTTGGGTGTGGCCGTGTGATTGAGGCACAATCTCACAGGACGCTTATTGTAACAAATGGTGCAGATCAACTTGATTCCAACCAAGCCCGTTGAGGGACAGAAGACAGGGACCAGTGGACTCAGGAAAAAGGTACTTTGTTGTACTGTTTCAGGCTATGCAGATTGAAGTAGACATGATTCCTCTGGAAAACATTGCTTGTGCAAATTCTTGTCGCGGGTGGTGGACTGTTTGGGACATGAGCTGGTGGTTGCCCTTGTGGTGCTTGGTCCCACGTGGTGCTTCACCTTGTGGTGCTTGGACCACAGATGCTGCTCGCACCATATTTGGTGGCTGGGTTTTGGTACTTGGACCACATTTGACTGTTATACAATGCTATGCTATTTTTTTCCAGGTGAAAGTGTTTCAGCAAGAGAACTACCTTGCTAATTGGATTCAGGTGTGCTGAATTTGTTTGCTGTTGTGCTTATGAAGATCAAGTTATATTAATTTCTCCATTTCATGTGGTTTCAAGGCTCTGTTCAATTCCTTGCCCCCTGAAGATTATGTGGGTGGAACCCTTGTACTTGGGGGTGATGGTCGGTATTTTAACAAGGATGCTGCTCAGGTACAAGAAGAAATGTAGAACTAACATGTGTATTTGATCCATGTTTATTGTACATACCTGTGACCACCTGCACTATTGGGATCGCAGATCATCATTAAGATTGCAGCCGGAAATGGTGTTGGGAAGATCCTTGTTGGCAGGTGAGAAATCAGCTGAATTTTTATTTTTATTAAAGAATGAAACAGAAACTGCAGAACTAGCCTATTTTGTTCAACTAAAATGATTCGAAAGCATTGGGTA
>OAMR01000729.1:541664-561205 GCA_900205405.1 Echinochloa crus-galli | reverse complement strand
TTATATTGTGAGATTTCAAACTATTCTGATGTGGAAGTGTTCTGTCACAGTTTAACTACAGCAGCGGGCAGCCAGCACCGGAGACAATTACTGACCAAATTTATGGGAACACGCTTTCAGTTTGTATCTCTAACATTTCATTTCATCATATATGTATCTAATCCTCAGTTCTGATTGTATTGTTGCTGATGCACAATTGCTACTCTTCTGCTGCAGATTTCTGAGATAAAAACAGCAGATATTACTGATGTTGATCTATCTTCTATAGGAGTTGTAAGCTATGGTGATTTCACCATAGAAGTGATAGATCCTGTTTCAGACTACCTTGAATTAATGGAGGTATCCTGCGAAGTTGTTCGCGAGCAAGAGCCTATTTTATGTCACAAATAATTTGTTAGTTTTTTTCTTGCAGAATGTGTTTGATTTCCAACTTATCAAGGATTTACTTTCTCGGCCTGATTTCAGGTCTCTATCTATATACACATTTCCCTTTGTCTTTTGCATGCTATTTGTGATCCACATGTTCTGATTGACCTACACCTATTGTTCATACATCACCTTTGTTGTACTTCACCACTTCATGTTTTTTTTGCCATAAGTTGATTGAGATCGTTTTCCTTTTGACGTGACACATGTAGTTATGATGAATGCATAAGACTACAGGAAAATTACTATTGAGTTTTGAACAAGGGCTGTTGTATAATATTTGCTCAATTTATCTGATTCCGTGCTGTTGTGGTTTTTTTTGGTGAAAGATGCTCTTCTTGGTTACATGAGCATATTATTGCAAAGCACGTATCAAATCGATCATTTACCTTGATTTTTTTTCTCGAATACGCAGGAGAGCTGCGTGTCATTGCATTAAGAAGAAAAAATAATCCAATTACATAAAAAAACCCTCCCACCACCTTGGATTATTGTGGATGGAGGAACAAAACAAAAAACCAGAAGACTAATACACAACAAAAATAAAAGGACTTGACATATGATCAACACACCACACTAGACCATGCCTAGGTAACTCTTCCTAGTCCAAGACCGGCAACATTTACCTTGATTTTGCAGGTTTGTGTTTGATGCCATGCATGCAATTACTGGTGCGTATGCAGGACCTATTTTTGTCGAGAAACTTGGAGCTGATCCGGTAGCATATTAATTTACTTGAAATAAAAACTTTAGTCATGAAGAAATACATGTTGTTTGATGTGGAATACGTTGTTTTCAGGATTGCATATTAAATGGGGTGCCACTTGAAGATTTTGGAAATGGTCATCCAGATCCTAATCTAACGTATGTGTATCAGTTCTCAAATAAAGTGATATGTTTATAAAAATACAAATAAAGATGTATTCATTTTATTTCTACTTCTTTCTATTAAAAAGAGAACTCTCTTGTTTGATAATTTATTTATTGAATTTCAATGAAACCCTATGTTTAGAAGAAATTCTTGAATTTCCTTTTTCTTTTCATGTAGAACTGACATCCAGCTGATAAATTTTTTTAAGTTTTAGAATGCGTTGTTTAAAAGACATTGTTGTTGATTTACAGTTACGCCAAGGAGCTTGTTTTTACTATGTTTGGAACCCGTGCACCTGACTTTGGTGCAGCAAGTGATGGTATGTCCAAAATTCCATATTATTGCTCATGCAATGGACAGTTCTCGGTACAAGATAAACCTTGCTTTGAACTTTGAAAGCCATTAAACCAATGAATTAGAAATAATCAGAACTTTCGAAGGGCACTGTTGACTTTTTCCAGACTTGAGTTCCTTTCTGGCAGAGGTTATGTTTTAGCAATTGATCTTATGAACTGAATGCATGTCGAAGCTGGTAAGTTTTACATCTTTGATTCAATTAGAATTAGATTTACTGCTTGCATTTATGTTTTATATGAAGTTTTTGTATCTGATCTGCTGTGAAACTACATCCCATCATTGTTTCAGTGCTTGCATTTATGTTTTATATGAAGTTTTTGTATCTGATCTGCTGTGAAACTACATCCCATCGTTGTTTCAGTGATTGCATCAATTCATGTGGTGTTTCTTTATTAATTGAAGGAAATGCTTTGTCTAACTGGACAACACAAGATTTCCCCCCAAAAAAAAAAACTGGACAACAGAAGATAACATGAATTGTTTCAGGTGATGGTGATCGGAACATGATTCTTGGGAAAAGGTTTTTTGTTACACCATCAGACTCTGTTGCAATAATTGCAGCCAATGCACAGGCAACAATTCCTTATTTCCAGTCTGGTACAAAAGTAATGTGGTGACACCTTATATATTTCTCAATTGTCTGTCATGGAGATGCTAGGAGTCTTAGTGTTTGACAAATGACTATTTTTCAGGGACTTGCTAGATCAATGCCAACCAGTGCTGCTCTTGATCGTGTTGCCGAGAAATTGAATGTTCCATTTTTTGAGGTATATTATCCATGGCATTGCAGTGCCCACTACTATGTGCAAACAGACGAAATGCCATAACCTGTAATTTGTACTTGACTCGGACAAAGTGGTGTCACTTTGTAGGTTCCAACAGGCTGGAAGTTTTTTGGGAACCTAATGGATGCAGGAAAATTGTCTGTATGTGGAGAGGAAAGCTTTGGGACAGGATCTGATCACATCAGAGAGAAGGATGGTATCTGGTAAGAAGCAAAATATTTATTCATGGTTGTAGATTTTGTCAATCAATTTATACTTTGAAGTTTTTAACATAGAAAAAGCTTTGGACATGCTGCCTATTTCTTTTTGTGGGAAATGTATGTAGAAACCATACTCTTATCAACTCTTGAATTTCAGGGCTGTTCTGGCTTGGCTTTCCATACTTGCACACCGGAACAAGGACAATAAGGTTGGAGAGAGACTAGTATCAGTGGAAGATGTAGCTAGGGAGCACTGGGCAACATATGGCAGGAATTTCTTTTCCAGATATGATTATGAGGTATCTAGTCAAATGGATCTTATGTGATAAAACAATAAAATTTCCTGTACAGTAATTAGGCCAAATGGTCATTAATCCTTGATTCTGTACTTGTACAGGGCTGCGAATCTGACAGTGCAAACAGAATGATGGATCACCTTAGAGATGTTATTGCAAATAGCAAGCATGGAGATAAATATGGTTGGTTTGCATGTCTTCTATCTAGGTATAATTTCCTTTGTATGGAAAACTCCTTAAAATTGATGCTATTTATCTTGTGGTGCAGGAGATTACACCCTTCAATTTGCTGATGATTTCAGCTATACTGATCCTGTACTATCTTCCTCTCTTTATCTCTCCCCCAATCCCCTGCATGTATGAAACGGTTGACATAAATCAAACTGTGTTTATATATTACAGGTAGACAGTAGTACTGTATCCAAACAAGGGCTTCGATTTGTTTTCACTGATGGGTCTAGGATCATCTTCCGCCTTTCGGTACGTCCATCTCATTGTTTTCCAATAAAAGATATTCCTTTTGTTTCAAAATATGTTATGTTTAGGACAAGCTATTTATTTCAAAAATAAATTAACTTGTCCTGAACATCAGATACTTAAAAAGGACCACGTTTCGTGCATTAGTCCATCGCGCGACCCCACTATCTAAAGCAAACAACGTTCACAGTATAATACAAGCAGCATGCTTCTTGTCGTAATGTGGACCGGTTCATGCGGGAGTAGCGGGATAGGAGGACACGATGATGTCATCTTAACCACTCTGATCCATTTTCTTTGATTCATGGTAACTTTCTCAACAAGCGTCCGTTTTCGAATCCGTTTTCACGTTTATGTTCCTTATAATTTTGTCTACGGAACAAGACCCACTTTTCATAGATTTTAAAGTAATTTTATTTATATTATCAACCTATGTATAGCAGTATTAGCAACTTATGTAGATGTTTTGTATCAATCTATATAGATGTTATAGGTCAACTATATATATCAACTTCTGTTAGAGACTATGTATCAACTTATGGATAGTGTTCGAGTGAATGATGCACCGGATGCAACGCAACCGCAGAGAGCAAAACAATGATCATGACATTTTTACGTACGTGTGATCTTTAAATAACACTATCTCTCTCATTTAACGTCCAAATTTATTCCGTTACGCTAATATATTTTTTATAAGGAGATCTACAAAATAAAATCCATAGTATGTATCAACCTACATAATTTGTTAGGAGATGATAATACATGGATTTGTGTTGGTTTTTTGACGTTATCTAAGTGAACCCCATACTATGAAAACCTAGATGCAACTTATGTGCTATCAATTTGTGATGTGCATGTGGTAACTTGAGTATTGCGGATTGTCAAATTATGTTATAGCATTTTGTGATTGTGGCTTGTGACAAAAACAAAAATACGCAATCAAATTAGATTTCAACGTGTTGTCGGTGTATCAACTTGCGTTAGTTTGAAAATTTCAACCATGTGTTAATTTGAGTTGTTTGCTACTGTCAATTTGAGGTTGTTTGAAGTTTCAATTTGTATATTCTTTTCGTGGTGTCATATATTGGTTGGTAGTCAGAATAAATATGTTGATGCTCGAAATATATGTCGATTGATAGTTACAATACATGTAGATTGATAGTGATAATACATGTATGGTGATAGTGAGAATACACAGGTTGATACAGAATACATGTAGATATGATAATATATGTAGATTGATAGTCAGAATACACAGGTTGATACTCGGAATATCTGTCGATTGATAGTTACAATATATGTAGGTTGATAGTTAAAATAAACAAGTCGATGAATCTAATACAAATAAGTGGGTACTTAGAATATATATATAGATTGTAGTCATAATTTAACATCTATATAGAATATATATAGATTGAATCATAATATATGTAGGTTGATAGTCAGAATACACACGCTGATGTATCGAAGATACATATTGATACTCAGAATATCTATAGATTTATAGTCACAATATTTACAGATTGATAGTAATCAAGTTCATATGTAAAAAATATTGATAGCGCACAATACTTACCATGTCATAAACGGTATAAAAAAGTCAGAATATAGGCTAATTAAATGTATAATAATTAAGGTTTTTATAGTAAATACCACAACTTAACTTGTTATTAGTCTCTTCATCATCATCAATCAGCTGCACCCTCCCTCACGTGAAGGCCAACATGTATAAATGGGCCAAACCGCATTCGTGTGGTCACATGGGATAATCAATCTAACAGGCCGTCGTCAGCGTGGGCCAAAATAAATTCGTGCGCAGCAGCGTGCGTGACAGACTAACGAATCGTGGATTAGCTGCCAAATGCCTACTATGGGCCCGACGCATATACCGAACGGGCTAAAGCAGGCCAAGCTGTGCTCGCGCAGGTCGCTCCGCATGGAGCGCGACTGGTTGCGGCGTAGACTTAACGCTTAAAAACAGTGGTAGTATATAATTCGTTATGGTTTGACCTACAACAATTTGATGAATTATACTCTTGCAGGGAACTGGATCTGCTGGAGCGACAATCCGTCTCTACATCGAACAATTCGAATCTGATACCTCAAAGCATGGTCTCGATGCTCAAACAGCTTTGAAGCCTCTGATAGGTCACTATTTCTGCATGTACATGAACTTTTACACTCATTTGTCAGAAATTATTTACAAGCTAATACTTAATCCTGGATAAATTTCTGGTGCAGACCTGGCATTGTCGTTTTCAAAGCTCAAGGACTTCACAGGAAGAGACAAGCCTACTGTCATTACTTAAACTCGTGAAGTTCGCGACATCAAGCTCTTCTGCATTCTTTCGTTTCTCTGTTTGTCAGCCCTTACCAACTGATGAACATCAATATAACGGTAGGCCATGTTTTTGAGTTGAGTAGGTGGTTAATATGTATCGTTAGGGCACATCCCTTGAGAAAACGTTATCTTGGAAATAAGTTTCTTGCTGTATTATGACAGCACTGATTTGTTGTAATAACTTACGGATTTTTGTGTTAGTGCAACACTTACACCAAAGATGGGAAAAAATAGCAAAGCCGGCAACACTTACCCCGTAATGTTGCACATATTGACGCACCATGAGAACAAGCGCTAAATAGCTAGAAAAGACTTTGCGGTTGAGAAGTTCGAACAGTTTAGAATCGTCCCACGTATGTGAAAGGATCATAGCACCCTTTGTTCGGCTGGCAGGTATTCAATCCACGAGGGGAACTAATACCGGAGGGATTGGGTGGATCCCTTTCCTATCACCCAAACCTCTTGGAATCCCCTCCTTTCCTTAATCCGTCCCTTGAAATCTTGCGTTCGGCAGGGAATATTGGTCTGTTTCCATGGACAGCGGTTGTTATGTACAGCCTGTGTTTAGTTCCGAAAATTGAAAGAAAAAGTTTGGTGAAAATGTCGCATCGGACATTGTAGCGTACCGTAGTATTTTTTTGTTTGTTTGTGGTAAACATTGTCCTACCATGACCTAACTAGGCTCAAAAGATTCGTCTCGTCGTGTACATCAAAACCATGTAATTAGTTTTTTTATTTACCCATGTTTAGTGCTCCATGCATGAGGAGAGAGATTTGATGTGATAGGTGAATAGTGAAGTTTGGAGAGAGAATTTTTGGGAAGTTTGGGAAACTAAACACAGCCACAATTTCACACAGAAAGCTAACATTTGTACCACTCGAAATTGAAGCGAACTAGTATAAAAGTTGAAGCAAACGTATGAAGAACTACATGTGTTGTTTAGCACTACGGCTAGCAGTTACTGACCTGTATCATTATGCCAACTTTCACAAGTGTGCATCACACCTAACTCTTGCCTCACATAGGTCAAGCTGCTAAACTACCCCCACCCCCCCCTATAGTATGGCCAAAGGAATCACCCTAGACTAGCCTTGGCCTAAAGTTGACCCGATTTTAGCCCAAATCTATCCGATCACTTTATGGGGCCAAATTTAAAAGCACATTAGCGTTGAAATGGAGCGAACCACCTCTAGTCCTATATTGCTAATAAACCTGGAGGTGAGAGGTTTTCTCCCTATATATACAAACCATCTCTCTTCTGGAGAAGGCACACCATGAACTCCTTTGCAGGGAGGCCCCTTTGTTTGGGATTCCCTAAGGTAGTCTTCTTCCACCATTTCTTCCACTAGTGTCCATTCTTCATCTCGTCGTCGCGCCGAGCCTCCCGTCGTTTTTGGCCTCAAGATTTTCAGTAAGACCCTCATCGCGTTCTTTTAAAGCCTTTTCTTTTGATTGGTGTATTGTTCGTAGCTGTAAATTGTTTGTTTGCTTGTTTAGCTGCATGTTGTGCTCGATGATTGTTGCGAGTAGAGGAACGTCGTCGAGAGATTCAAGATCAAGGTATGAAGATTCTGAGCAGCTATTATTTGGATTAATGCAAGTTATAGCACGGACAATCCTTGCTACCGATCCACCTTGTAATCATTTATTTCTGTTGACACCCAAAATTGGCAGAGCTGTGCAAACCGGTCTGACCGGTGTGCACAAACCGGTCAGACCGGTTTGGGTAACATTGCCAAAATGTGATTTGGACTTCACCAATGCGTAGCTCTCGAGACGATCAAGATGCATATATGGAACGCCTGATTTGGATTCCGAATGAGGGAGTTATGACTTCGGGAAAACCGGTCCGACCGGTTTCCCAATCCGGTCAGACCGGTTTTGGGCTGTGTAATCCGAGTTGGAGTTGTATTTTAGCACGAGATTTATTAGGTGTTTCGACTCCTAAAGGGGTAAGACGTCCCTGGCCTTTAAATATAAAGGCTCGTGGCCGATTGAGGGGATATCCACAATCGAATCAAACATTACCTTTACTTTTTCCTTCAAACCCTAATCTCTTCCAACCTCCATGCTGTTCATCCTCTGATCTCCACGATCATAGATGGCGTCCTAAGGCTTGCTGGTCGACCTAGGACACGCCGGCGATGTCGACGCCCTGACGGGGTCCCTCCCGGGCGAGAGCTTCGACGGCCTTTGCTAGTTTGCTCGTAAACTAGTCATTCTTCGCCACGTAAGTGCGTTATTTATTTCTTTGCTGGTTTGCTCGTAAACCTTGCCGTCCGCCATCACGTAAGCGTGGTAGTTATCCCCCTCGAGCGATCGATACGGGCAAAACCCTAGGAAACCGGTCTGACCGGATTACCAGACCGGTCTAACCGGTTTAGCTGGCATCCTGCCGTTTGGTCCGTTCGTGATCCGCGCGTCTAGTGCATTCGTGTGTGTTGGCCGGAAAAAGCGTCAACATACTTTTGGCGACTCCGCTGGGGAAGAAAATCTGGTTGCTTAAACTGTTTTATCAATCCCTAGCCTTTTACCATATTGATCTATTACTTTGATTCGCCATTGTAGTTGAATCTGGTTTTTGGAACCGATTGCATCTACACTTGTCTATTTGCATCAGGCTGTTCAAGCCGTTTGCATTTCTTCTTGCTTGGTACTAAATATTAAAGCCTAGAAGAGAAGCAAGGTATTGGTCATTGATTGCTTCGATTATTTGGATTTCTGGATTTATCTATTGTATAATCAGAGGCATCAAAATTTATTATGGCGGGCTATTCATATACTTCGCATCAATTCAGCTGCAATGAGCCCAAGGTACAATTTGCAAATACATTACCTATGTCTAATAATTATTTTGCAAGTACCATGAATCCTTATGTTGATGTTGCTAGATTTGATACTAGTAGGCATATTTCATCGGCTAGTACTTAT
Organism: Echinochloa crus-galli; assembly: GCA_900205405.1. Classification (NCBI taxonomy): domain Eukaryota; kingdom Viridiplantae; phylum Streptophyta; class Magnoliopsida; order Poales; family Poaceae; genus Echinochloa; species Echinochloa crus-galli. The sequence continues at coordinate 552,520 of OAMR01000729.1, read as the reverse complement.
TCAGATGGTTTTAATTATGTAAATTATAATTCTGAATTTAATATGCAAAAGCCATTGTCAAATAATATGCATGCTTTGAATTTTAATAATACTAGCAACATACAACATTACCCTCACACACCGGCTGTACAACAAGTTCAAAAGTCGGTTAACATACATCAAGGCCAAACTAACATGGTGAGTTCGGCCAATCCTTATGGAACACCACGTGATAATAATTTTACTAATTTTCAGCAAGGTGTTTCATCTATTAATTCATCGGCTGGAAATTCACAATATGTGATTATGCCACAAAACATGCCGGTGAATGAGAAAATTGGCTATGCTAATTCTAGCTATCTGGCCAGTTTTTCTCAACCATCATATGCTTCACAAATTACTAATAGAGTGGAGGTTGCATCTATAATTTCAGCACCATATGCAAATATTAATAATCATAATTTGGCTCTAAGTGTTATTCATAACCATAGCCAAATTAATGAGAATTCAGCAAATGTGTTGGTGAATGAGAGAATTGGCCATGCTGATTCCAGTTATCAGGCCATTTATTCTCAAACATCATGTGCAACTGATCTTTATAATATTCATCAAGGAAGTGATGAATCGGTTTCTCATTACATAAGACGATTCAAAGAAACCAAAGATCGATGTTCTAATTTATCAATCTCAAATATGAAACTTGCTGATATATGTCTAAAAGGATTAAGGTCGTCTATTAGAGATAGAATAGATGGCTCTGATTTTCTTTCAATTGCACAAGTGCAAATAAGAGCTTTGGTTGTGGAACTTCGAATGACAAAAGAGAAGAAGAACGATTTGGATTTGTGCAAAAGTTCGGTTCTTATTACAACTGAACCTAGTTATATGCATTCTAAATCTGTTCTACCAAAAGAGCCAAGCTTAGCTGTAGAGGAGCATATTAATCAAAAGAATACAGCAATACTTGATTTTTCTAAAGCCGAAGGTGTCGTGCACTTTTCTAGTGATTATTATGTCATTAAGTGACAAGTTCAGGCTGAGAAAAGTTTAGAACTTCAAAGCATTGAAGAACTCAGCAATGGGAGCAAGGAGGCGGTACTGGCATGTCGTGACTTGGTGATTTCCAGCAAATCTGGGAAAACCGGTCTAACCGGTTCTATAATCCGGTCTGACCGGTTTCTACAGGAAGCAGCTGCTGTGGGCTGCCATCAAGAGAAATTCGACATCATTCACATCAAGGTTCCTCGCCTCTCCAGAATATTTGACAAGGTACGCTTTACAAGCAATTCCCAATCAGATCCTACATTTTCAATTAATTCATTTATTGATGGTTCTATCATAAATAATTCTAAGAGATCGATTGAGGATAATTTACTTGTTAGCAATGGTATACCTTTAGACTCTATTAGCCAATGCATTGTTAAAGTTCGAAAGGCCGATCGAAGAAATACTTTGACTTTTAAACTTTCTACATATCATTGTCAAAGTTTTAGTCTTCATGGTGTGCTTACGGTTATTCTGGACTTAAAAGCAAAAGATCAAAACCGAGAGCTATTGTGAAATCCGATGACAATGAAATGGTCAACTCTAAAGCGCATCGGGTATGAGAAGTGCGAAGAAAGGTATGGCCGAATGGGTCGATGAGAAATCTGAACCGTTCGTTTGCTTGGCCTTAAAGCCTTCTCCACAAAAGCATCGGTTAGAAAATAAAGTACACCTTTGATTTAACTTTGTGTGATGATTTATTTGATATTTTGCTAGAGAATAATTTTATTAAACTATTTGATCACAAAGTTATCCCATCACCTCTTGAATTAGAAGATAGAAGATATTGCAAGTGGCACAATTCTTTTGATCATAAAACTAGTGATTGCAATGTTTTTCGCCAATTCATACAATCGGCCATTAATACCGGACGATTGAGGTTTTCTTCAACACAAGAGGATAACCAGTTGGCGACAATTGGTTTTGATGGCAATGGATCATTAAATCGGGTAGCATCAGCCGATTTATCCAAAAGTCCAAATTTAATTGCTAAAGAGAAAGATTCAATGCTCTCAAGTGTTGAAAAGGACATCGTTCATGACTTGCAAAATCAAGCAACTATCCAGGACGATGAGCCTATCAAAAACCCAGGGGTTACTGGGGGGCAAATAGATTTTTCTTCATCAAACCAAGAACCTTTTGCCCCTACTATGTTAAGCGAAGCGGTCAGACCGGTTCGTCAAAGCGGTCAGATCGGTTTGGGCGGTCAGACCGGTCCCAACAGCGGTCAGACCGGTTTAGGTCTGAAAGGTTCAAAAAAGGTGCTATCTGAGTGTTCTATGGTGAATGGAGGTAAATGCCGTGTTAAGCACAATGGCAAAAGGCCGAAGCTCACTTTTGATGAACTTCTGGCTAAGTACCAAAAAGAAAATGAGGCCAAGCGTGCTAATCGGACGAATGGTGCTAAATCATCAAGATTACCTCCTAAACATAATTCTGAGAATTGGAATTGGCAAAGGAAGAGTTTTAATTCAGCAGCACCATGTTCTCCTTTTGAACCATCAATGCCAGTTCCATATGGTCCACATCCCGCTAATTTTTGTCCTTACTCATCATGGGGGTGGAATAATTCATGGGCACATACTCCATCATATTTTAGTCCATATCATGTAGAGTATGCAGCGCCTAAAGAATCATCATGTGCAAGACAACCTTATGTTGAAAGTGACCATTTTGAGAACAAAGATCGGTCTAGAGTTCAAAACAAGAAAAATGTTGTCAAGCAAGTTTATAGAATCAAAAAGGATGGCCGCAAAGATAAAAGTTCAGATCTGAATTCATCTATTGAAAAGCCGATTCATGTGGAGATCACTTCGGCTACTGACGGTAGAGGAGAGGAAAAATCAGCCATTGATCTTCCAAGTGCCAAATCTGGACAGAAGAAGCTGAAGAGGTCAAAAAATAAGAAAAGAGCATCGTTGTCCAAAACCAAACCGAAGTCAAGTCCTACACTTGGTTTATCAAGTTGGCAGAAAAAGGAGCTACAAAGGTTTAGCGCTCAAGAGTTGAAAAAGAGAGGCATGGCATGGGTTCCTAAAGGAAGCTTTCAAGACACGGGTGATGATCAAGAAAAAAGTGCAACACAGTTGAAGGAGGATAAAAGATATGAGAGACGGTCTTCAAAACTAAGGTTTGCACCAAATCATCAAAATTATTGGTCGTTACCTAAATCATTTACTTTACAAATGCCACATATGCCTATATCATGGAATTCGTCCGTAGATATGTTTGGTTATCCTTTACACATTTATTTTGATCCTTGGTTTCCACACGGGTCTTTATATCATGGAGGGTTATCACCAAATTGTTATACATATTAATTAATTACAATAGCCGAAATATTTAGTTCTTAGAGATAATTTTAATTTCCGAATTAATATATCTCCAAACTTTTATTTCGGTTGTGCATGCTCCTATGGATGGATTCGTTATGGATGATAATTTGTTATCGAACTTGGCAATATATATATATGTGTGTTCTTACCTAAAATTTGGCCATAGCTGATCAGGCTGGACAAACCGGTCAGACTGGTTTACTGGGTCGGTCAGACCGGTTGTCCTATAGCCGATCTGGCAACGGCCACACCGGTCCGACCGGTGTGACAAACCGGTCCGACCGGTTTATCCCGAGTCCGAGTGGAATTAATAAGTCCTATTGTTTCTCGAGTTATAAAAGGATTTCTTAACTTTTATTTCGGTTGTGCATACTTTTATCAATGGATTCATCATGGATGATAATTTATTATCGCCTTTGGCAATAAACATATGGCCGATGAATCTCTTTGGTCGTTGTCCTAAAATAATAGCTCTTCGATGAAATCATTTATAACATTATTGATGCCTTAAGCGCTCGGGGGGCAAGACATTAGAAAATTGAATAATTTATCACCATGGAGTTTTTATTTACTAAATCAGGCTTACAAAGTGTTTCAGAAAGTTGGTGCTGTTTTTTTATTTTATCAAATGACAATGTTCTGAAATATTTAGCCGATTGGAGTATTTAGCCTCAAAGAAAAAGCCGGATATGAAGTTCTCTATTCAGGCTAAGAATTTTGTGATCCATGGATGTAAATTATCACAAAACATGGCAGCATGGGGGTGACTCCACTAAAATCCACTTTGGTCATGTCAATTTTGCATCTTACCTACCAAAAACCACCAAAGTGACCACAACTTAGTGTTGGACCTAGGCCAATTTTTAGTGCTGGTGGAAGGCATGAGTGGGCAGCACCCACATGGCCATTCGGCCGAAGGTGCCCGGTTTGGACGAACCAGGCAGTTCGTCCGAACCAGGCCTGCTGCCCCTCGCGCGCCTATAAATGCCTCCCTCCTTGCTTGCTGCCTCCTTGCTTGCTTCACACACTCATTCACTCAGAAAAATTCTGCTAGGAGCCGTCTCTCTCCCTCGAGTTCTTTGCTCTAGTGCTTGCTCAAGTTCTTCCCAAGTTCTTGCTCAAGTTTGGGTTCACTTGCATCACAAAAAAATCCCAAAAATATTTTGTTGTTGTTGTGATCTTGGTGCTGAAATTTTGGACGATTTTGTGGTGGTCACCGACACCCACAAGAACGACTAACCTTTTGTGGTGGTTTTCATCCCCGCAAGAACGACTAACTTTCTCGGATGACTGACTTGATTTTTCTTGTGCTAACCATATATATATTCAGTCCTTCGGGTAGTTGTCGTTGCACTAATCTTTTGCAGGGATCATGTCAAAGCTCATCGCTGCACTCCGTCGCTCCACCCGGCTTAGCCGCCGCACGGACGATGCTGGGAGTTCCCCAGCTCCGTCCCGAGGCTCGAGCCAGATGGACACGGACGAGCACGAAGCAGCCGGCTCGGGATGGGGCCATGCCACGTCCCCGGCCAGGCAGCTCTTGAGCATTAACGACATCAATCTCAGGAACGAGCGGGAGCAGAACACCTTCAATGAGCTTCGGCTGAAGGAGTTCGAGCACACCCGTGTCTTTGAGCAAGACTTGCTCAGGGACACAGGTATGGACGAAGAGTTCGTGGAAATTTTCCAGGCCATTGGCTGGGAAAATTTCTGGCACATCGATGAAGAAGGTTGGTACCTGCTCACCCTTGAGTTCCTCTCGACTTTGGTTTCAGAAACTGGGAGGATTCGTTTCCGGTTTTTCAACCAAGAGTTCTTTTGCTCTTGGAGGGATTTTAGTTCGGGTTTCGGATTTTCAAGCCGTTGTTCCTTAGACCCGAACAAAGCGCTAAAAAGATTTGATCAGGTGGCATTTTGGAAAAAGATTTTGGGGAATACCAACTGTCATGCGCCTCGCACAAACGGTATCCATAACCCCACTTTGCGTTTCATGCATCATTGGGTGTCTATGACGGTATTCCCCTGGGCAGATTTGCGCCCTGTCAACACCATTGAGTTGCGGGTTCTTTTTGCCATGGTCAAGCAAATTCCCTATTCGCCTGTGAAAGACATGGTTAGTCACTGGCTGTCTCATATTTCCCGTGTGGGTAGCATGGCGATGACTTCTCTAGTCACTCACCTTGCTAACCATCTGGGCATTCTTCAGGGCGCCCGGCTCATGTACATTGAGACAACGCGTTCCATCGTGGATGCCGAGCACTTTGTGCAAGCCCACATGATACGGCGGACGCCTGACGCAACGCTAGCTTTGATTTATCATGGTTATACAACTGAAGTGCCCTTGCCTTGTGCAGCACTAAGGTTGTATACCACGCTGAAACTAACTCTTCAGTTGAGGACCGAGTCGGACAATTCTCCACCTTGGAGAGAGCCCGCTCGGCATAGCGTTGCAGGTGATGGACCAGTCACGAGGGGACAAGCCAGGCGTGATGCTGGGCTCGCCACCTCATAGGAACCAGAAGATGCACCACAGATGCCGCACTGACACACTTCCGCATCTGAGGCCGCCTACGACACGTACACCGGTGCTGGAACGTCCAAAGCAGGAGGCTCTGGACAACACCAGGAACCGAACTACTTCGCCTCAGGACGCTGGGACTACGGCCAGGACACGGACTCTGAGTGGTCCGGGAGTCGGTATGCAGGGGGGTACGATCATACCTCCCAGCCATACTACCCTGGATACTCACAGTCCGCACGCTTCGACTTCGGTCGGGAGCTGTCCTACATCTCCGACCGAGTTGATGTCATCGACGATCGTACCCGAGAGATCCAAGACACGCTAGCCCGCCATTCTCAGTACCACCAAGAGAATAGCGGGATGATAGCGTCCATCCAGCATGACGTCCACGAGCAAGCGGATCAGCTGAGCCAGTACCTTTCAAGGTTTAATCCATACCAGTGAAGAATCCAAGCTTGGGGGAGGACCCCCATTCAGGTACGTCCCGACTTACCCAGCACTTTGATCATTCAATTGCATTTTTTCTTTCCCTTCATGTAAAAAAATGAAAATGAAATACCAAAAATATTTCCCTTGAATAAAATAACTCCCAACTTTGCATTTCCCGATGCTAATAACTCCCAACTATGCATGGAATGAATCATATGCCTCTCACTTTGGAAATGATGAATAGTTGCTCTGTCATTAATTTTGCAAGTACTTTGTTTCAACTAGTTGCTTGATAATTCTTAAGTTATTTGGCATGAGTAATAATGAACCTGAAAAACTTGTGGGAGCACATGCGTTATTCCAAGTCTAAGTTGTTGTGGGGAACCACCTCTCACTTGCAATTCCTACACTGGGAGTTAGCAAACATTTTCCATCATCCATCCATAAAAATAAATGCTCCATGTTCTATGATTTTCCTCTCCAAATATTCTTGATAGAGACATGGGCTATGCAAAAAGAAAAGCATGCCAAAGAAGCATGGCAAAAATAAGAGAAAAATAAAAGCATGCCAAAGAGCATGGTAAAGAAAAAGGAGAAAAGAAAAGCATGCCAAGCGGCATGGCAAAAATATGAGAATAAAAGATAGCCCATGTTCTCAAAAATAAATCAAGGAGAGGGAAGTTCAGTCCAAGGAGTTCCACCATATTCCATTCCATCATAGTCCATTCTACCATATTCCACTCCATCCATCCCATACACTTGCACTTCTCGATCTTAAGATGTGTTTTGTTTCCTCATAGATCTGGTCTTTGACTTAGCAAAATATAAGATGCATGCATGCCTTCATCCTTTGTCCCTGAGCCACACAAAAAGCCATATTAGATGTTAGGATGAAAAAGAAGGCACAAGCCTTTGGTGAGGATTCAAATACACTTGAACGATTGAGTGTGCCAATGAGGAACAATTTGTAGTTTTCAAAACTTGTGAAAAAACTCTGAGATGGGATCCTGAAAAGAGTTATGGGATCTTGAAAAGAGTAGAGTGGAATAAAACTGAGTTTAAACTTTTCATCCTTTCAACCGCCCAAGATAAGGAGATTGCTATAAGCCCCATAGGTAAAAAGGTGATTTGAAACTTTGCCTATGATTCAAGTATTGTTGAAGACTAGTGTTTATAAAGTTACCTGCAAAAGAAATGACATTGTAGCAACTCCTGATCCACCGAGCCTAAGTCTTTATCTTTGCACGAGGACGAGCAAAGAGCTAAGCATGGGGGAGCTTGTTGGCGGTCGTTACAACCCAAATCTGACCACCAATACTCGGGAATAAAAGAGGTTTTATGCAACATTCCATGTACTTAGGTTTTATTTCTAATAAAGTTCCACGAGTTTTGGTGAGTGTCACTTGTGCAGGTACAACTATGACAAATACGCGCTATTGGGGCCGAAAATGAACGAATCGGCCGAATGACTCCGTTTGGCCGGTTACCCCCCTTAGCCGTGCATGCCACCGGGAGTCGTCCACGTCGACAATGACCAAGCGATGACATCACAAGACACATGGACGACCGCCAACTCATCCCGGAGCACTACCACGTCATCCTGGGCCCACACAACTCAAGAACCGATACCAGAAGACAGCCCAGGGTGATCCAGCAGGAGAGGCGGTGCACGGGGGGCGTACTGGGCTGGAAGCCTAGTTCGGCCGAACCCACCAGTTCGGCCAAACCGCCCCCACTCCACGAAACCGCCATCAGGTGCCAGATCTGAGCCGTGGGAGCAAAGGCGGCGCAAATCCACGGTTCGGCCGAACTGGACAGTTCGGCCGAACCGGGGGATTCGATCGAAGGCCCGGCACCACCTCCCAGGGTCCCTTGGCGGTTACTCCTTCCAAAACCGCCATGTCCAAGCTATAAATATAGTGGCACACCCCTCATTCAACACACACCAAGCCAAGGTGCTCCATTTCCACTTCTTTCTAGTACATATCACTTTGCCTTTGTCATTTATATCTTGCTTCTACTTTATCCTAGTTGCAGCATATATCTTGTTTAGACTATAGTCAGTTATAGTTCTAGTGCTTGTAGTCTTGTTTAAGTCTTTGTCTTGGCTGGTTCTTTGATCTTGCTTGATACTGGAGGTGAATTGTCACCAAGAGTATTGACAAGGTTGCTTGCTCTTGCTAGCAGAGTAAGTAGTCGTTGCCTAGTGTAGGAGTGGTTCCTAGACTAGTCGGTGGCCTTAGTTTATTCCCGTCGCAACGGAGGTGGTAGCCGGGAGGTGGTGACAGCCCTTTCGGTCTTCGTAGCCCATCACGTTAGTTCCGGTCCGTAGGATCCCCCAGTGGGGAAATAGTGGCACCCCTTCTCATCCCTTTCTGCGTGTCCACCGGTTCGCTTGTCCCGAAGCTAAGACAATAGAGTTATCCCAGATCTACTAGTGCTGGCTCTGTAGCCGTTGTATCTCTAAGCTAGAGTGACATAGGTAGATAAAGTATCTAGGAGTCCTCTATCTCTTCTCGTTGTCCTCCCAGCTATCTATCTCTTCTCTCCCTTACCTGAGTATCCCTTGAGCTGTGTGTCCGGTATATCCACTCCTATCCAATACCGTTATTGGATCGGACGATTCTCTGATAGTCTCGAATATCTGTTCACTAGTGTTCTTGCCAAAGCTTTCCTGCGGAAATATAAATTACGATACCTCGGGATACTCCCAGGTGAAGTGCTACAGCGGTGATTCTGTGCGCTTGCAGAATATTCACATATTTTACTAGCCATAAGGAAAACCACTCTAACACTCCTTACCCCAGTACCAGGATTCTCAATTCTGATATTGGATCGTAAGAAGTGCCAACAGTGGCCTCAAAAGCGGAAGTATGTCGGTGCGGCATGTGTGATGCATCTTCCGGCTCCTGTGAGGTGGCGAGCCCAGCATCACGCCTGGCTCGCCCCCTCGTGACTGGTTCGTCACCTGCAACGCTGTGCCGAGCGGGCTCTCTCCAAGGTGGAGAATCGTCCGACTCGGTCCTCAACTGGAGAGTTAGTTTCGGCGTGGTATATAACCTTAGTGCTGCACAAGGCAGGGGCACTTCAGTTGTATAGCCACGATAAATCATAGACAACGTTGCATCGGGCGTCCGCCGTATCATGTGGGCCTGCACGAAGTGCTCGGTATCCACGACGGAACGCGCTGTCTCGATGTACGTGAGCCGGGCGCCTTGAAGGACACCCAGGTGGTTAGCAAGGCGAGTGACTAGAGAAGTCATCGCCATGCTACCCACACGAGAGATATGAGACAGCCAGTGACCAACCATGTCTTTCACAGGTGAATAGGGAATTTGCTTGACCATGGCACAAAGAACCCGCAACTCAATGGTGTTGACAGGGTGGAAATCTGCCCGGGGGAATACCGTCATAGACACCCAACGATGCATGAAACGCAAAGTGGGGTTATGGATACTGTTTGTGCGAGGCGCATGACAGTTGGTATTTCCCGAAATCTTTTTCCAAAATGCCACCCAATCAAATCTTTTTAGCGCTTTGTCGATGAAAAGAACCCTTGGTTGAAAAACCGGAAACGCCCCCCAGTTTCTGAAACCAAAGTCGAGAGGAACTCAACGGTGAGCAGGTACGAACCTTCTTCGTCGATGTGCCAGAAATTCTCCCAGCCAATGGCCTGGAAAATTTCTGTGAACTCTTCGTCCATACCCGTGTCCCTGAGCAAGTCCTACTAAAAAACACGGGTATGCTCGAACTCCTTCAACCGAAGCTCATTGAAGGTGTTCTGCGCCCGCTCGTTCCTGAGGTTGATGCCGTTAATGCTCAGGAGCTGCCTGGCCGGGGGTGTGGCATGGCCCCATCCCGAGCCGGCTGCTTCGTGCTCATCCGTGTCCATCCGGCTCGAGCCTCGGGACGGAGCTGGGGAACTCCCAGCACCTCCATGTGGCAGCTAAGCCAGGTGGAATGACGGAGTGTGGCGATGAACTTCGACATGTCTACTGCAAAAGGTTAGTGCAACAACAACTACCCGAAGGATTGAATATATATGGTTAGCAAAAAAATTCAAGTCAGTCGTTCGAGATAGTTAGTCGTTCTTGCAGGGATGAAAACCACCACAAAAGGTTATTCGTTCTTGTGGGTGTCGGTGACCACCACAAAATCGTCCAAAATTTCAGCACCAAGATCACCACAAAAGCAAAATATTTTTGGGATTTTCTAGTGATGCAATGGAACCAAAACTTGAGGAAGAACTTTAGAAGAACTTGAGCAAGCACTTGAGCACAAGAATGAGAGAGAGAGAGAGAGAGAGAGAGCTTCCTAGTAGAATTTTTCAGTGAGCAAGTGAGGGAATGATGCAAGGAAGCAAGCAAGCAATGGCCAGCTTTTATAGGCCGAGGGGGCAGCAGGGCCAGTTCGGCCGAACTGGTTGGTTCGGCCGAACCAGGCCTGGGTGCCTGAGTGCCCCATGTGCTGCACCCACCTCTTGCCTTCCACCAGCACAAAGTTTTTCCATAGGTCCAACACTAGGCCATGGGGTTTTTGGTGGGTTT
>OAMR01000729.1:493272-503278 GCA_900205405.1 Echinochloa crus-galli | reverse complement strand
CCCGCCTGCCGGCCGCATGCCGCGCTGGCCCACGCGTTGCCGGAGGGAGGGAGGGGAAAGGGGAGCGGGCGGCGGCGCGGATGGGGCGGGAGGGGAGGCGCCGTCGTCGGAGGGAGGTGATTGGTCGGCGGCGGAGGGAGGCGAGCGGGAAATGGGAGCTGGCCGAGCACGCGGTGGGGGAAAAAAGAAGGGGTGGTGGAAAAAAAGGGAAGGGATGTAAAAAAGATTAAAATATGTGGTAGTTGGGATAGGGGAAGATGATGGAGGAGAGATGGGTGCGGGTCAAAATTAAGATAAGGAAGAAATCTCGATGACTAGAACAGAATATTCTGTTCAGGAAAGAAAATAGAGGAACACGAGTGCGAACAGCCTAACATAGAGTTGAGCTATCGTCTGTAATTTCGAATTGTAACTGTACATGAATTTAAGCATTAACAGGATTTCATCGAGTATGACAACCGATTCATGATTTAATATAATAATGTTATAATAATATAATAATATTATTGTAATTATTCTCTGGCTGTGCCGTTAAATGCCTTGTTAGATAGATCTCGCGAATTAGACCGGCTGTCAATGTAGTTCGGTGTACCCATCCCCGTGCGCCTCCCGGAGCCGCGATCTCAGGTCGCACCCTCAACCGCACCACCACGATGAACTACGCCGGAGCTGCTCACCCGACAGCGGCGGCGGCAGCACCGCCCGCTTCCGATTCCCAACACGCTCAGTACTCCCACCCTTACGCCGGCTACCAGTATTCCTACGGCGCCTATCACCAATCCGCCCCCGCCCCCGCCCCCGCCCCTGCCACGGACCCCTCCGCCGCGGCCGCCGGCTTGTCATCTTACTACTACCCGGTTCCTGCCGCCACGCCATCCGTCGCCGCGCAGTACGACCCCTACGCGGCGTACCAATACTACGGTACCCCATCGGGTGGCGCTAGCGATGTGGGTCTCTTGGGATATTATTTCACCGCCGGCGAGGCGTCGCAGCAGGCGGTCACAGTCGCATCGGCAACGCCGTTCGCTCAGGTAGCGACCGGGAAGGAGGCGGGAAAGCACTTCGGGTTCGATCCCCAACGCTACGCTCAGGTCTTGGCGCTCCCTGATTGCTTTCTTTTTTTGTATCCGATTTTATTAAGTTATGTTCGCATTTGGGGAATTTATGTTGATTTGTGAGGGTTTTTCTCTCGTGTTGAGAGGGCTTTCCATGAACCGAAGGCCTACATAGGAATTTTGTAGTCTTGTTGTTCTGGGTGATTAGTTGTGCTTCGATTGTGCGTGTATCAGATATAGTTGAACACTATTATAGTGCACGGTAACCCTTGTTAATTTCGACTGCTCACATAGTTATACTTTAGTCACGTAACGGTGCAATGCCATTTGCTTGCTTCACATTCCATCACAATGTTTTCTGTAGCATTAGTACTTCTTGCTTTAGGAATTGTTGCACCGCAGAATTACATCTCTTTTTGGCTAGCCTGTGGTATGGAAATTGTTACATACTGTTATCCCACATTTGGAGCAAGAAGGACATCACTTGGTTAGATTTGTTAAATCAAAAAACAGACATGTGCTTGAAGTCTTAATCTGGCCTTTTATTTTGATGAATAAACGACCAAATGACATGACATTATTTACCTGCCCCATTTGTGGATTTTATCTGGCAAAGAAGTTCAATGTCCCTTCAAACGGGTGAAGGCTAAGTATTAGACAGTAAAGCTGTTAATTCTTATTTTTGGATAAAGGAATGAATTTCCGACCTCTACACTCATGAATGAGTGTATATAGCCTCTGACTACAGACTGAGTAGCACTTGGACTACAACACACCACATAATGGAAAAGTTTCAGAACATCTAGAACAAGTAAAGAAAAAACTAAACTTCAATCCTGTCACTAGACTTCTATACAAAATTAAATTTAACAGCGTACCATGCTACTAGCTTGTCTCCTTTTAAAGCTCTCCAAAAAGAAACATTTAGAGGGACCAAACTAAGCACACTTGCTACTGTTACAAACTTTTTCCTCATAATCCTGTACAGCATAGGATAAGCCAACTTCAATGGTTTATCACCAATCCAACGATCCTCCCAATATCTAATTTGCCTCCCATTTTGAATTTTAAAATTACTAAAGACAAGAATTGATCCTTTACATGCATAAGGCTGGACCAAAACTGGGAGTCCCCGGGTTGTTTAGTCACCTGAGCAGTGGCGGAGCCAGGATTTTAAAATTGGGTATTCCCACTACAAACAAAAAAAATCATGACTACAGGTACAAAAGATAAGTTCATAAACACTACTGGAATTTGAAGATTGAAGTTGTTCATATCTCGGATATCCATGAAACAAAGAGAAAATTCAAAACTTAAAGGAAGTTACAATCTAACAGCATTAGTAGGACTTTTCACTTTTCTAAGCCTTTCAACTTTACGCATTAGTAAGAAAGAGTTAGTGCGGAATGAAGTTCATCTCTACACCTATCATGATCAGCAATAGGAGTAACTAGATTTTCACTCTCAACAGTAACTGACTTTGGAATTGATGTGGAGCCTAATTCAATCTTTTGTGTCACTGACTCACTGTTGCCACCAGCTCGAAATAATAGAATGAGAGAAATAAACAAGTGTATGGACAAGGCCATGGGTGGAACGGTTACTCGAGTATGGCTGGAAAAAGAAATTGAAAAAAAAGAAGAAAAATGAGAAGAAACCTCAGATACGAAGAATTTGTAGGCCCTGGTGTCAAACTTAGAAAGGCATGCAAATTGGACATCAAATCCAGTGAGGCGTGTGAATTGGATGTCAAATATCGAAATCTCTAGATTCTAATGGACTATGGACTTTTGCTTTTGTACATAATTGTGCGTGTTGTCTCTGCATGTGTGGTGTCAAACTTATTACTGTTGTACTCTATTAATTTCATTGGCATGGCAACCACACCAATGTGTGTCAAACTTAAATGGATCGTAGCCATGCTTTTGTCTCACACTGATGACTGACATCTACAGGATTTCTATGGTTATCAGTATGATACCAATGTGTGGTACTTTCACAGTGGATCATATTAGGAGATGCAATGCATCTATATGTTCACCCAGACTTGCTACCTTCTAGTTGCATGGCTGGGGACTCGTCTCATATGGTTACATTCTGTAGCACTATAACAACTTTGAAGCTTCCTAATTTAAATACTATATTCCTTTGTGGTATTTCAGTATTATTGTTGTGATCCATCCATATGACGAAACTGACAATGTCTATGGCCATCTGATGGGAATGCGATTTGCCTATATCTCATCTCTTTAGTACTTGATTACATTCAATCAGTCCCTAGAGTAGTTAACGTGGTTCATTACTTCTAATGCACTGTATGATATCACTCTTATTTAGAGTATTATCTGTTTTTTTTCCCCGGAAAAGAGGTTTATCTGTTTGGTGCTAAGAAAGGCCTCTGTTTAAAAGAGAAAACAGTAAAAAAGATTAGTATCAAAGTGTTTGCTTGCAAGCTAACCGAAGAACCTATGTTTATTCCTTGTACAAAAGACTAACTATTGGGGCCAAAGCTCCCATCCCTAGCATATCTCAGAACGCACTATGTAAGCACCTTTTTGCTGCATTTTCCATGAAAAACAGTAAGAACAAGGTATGTGACGCAGCTTATGTACTCCCCCCGTCCCACAATATAAGCATTTCTCGATTTCTGCGCATCATGTTTGACCGTTCGTCTTATTCAAAAAATTCATAAAAATATAAAAACTATTATAATATACTTAAAATATATACGATGATAAAACATATCATAACAAAATAAATAATATTTTCATAATTTTTTTGAATAAGACGAGCGGTCAAACGTGAACGGAAAAAGTCAACAAATTCTTATATTGTGGGACGGAGGAAATGCATGCTAGGGTTTGCAGCTGCTTCTGTCATTCCATTGGATGCTCTAGCTGCTGCTGCCTACAGAGTGCTAAACAGCAAGGTATGAGAAAGAAAGTACATAAATTGATCAGCAGATACCATTAACGAAATCTGAAAAAACACACCATGGCCCTGTGTACCCAATTAAAGAATTTAATGCAAACTGACCAACAAAAGATATACGGAAATAGAGAGTTCCAGTAAGTTTGTAAAATGATTGATGGCCACGAAGCATCATGAGTTTAAAACAAAACAGATGCATATTGGCAAAAATCAGTAGCAGATTTGGGGAAAGACCATTGACAGATACCATCAGTCATCTATTCAAATATCAAAAGAGAATATAGCAGCCATCCGGGCTTAACAGAATATCATTAGCAAAAAGGCAATAAATCTTATAGAAGGAGAACCGGCATGCTGGGAACATAAGGAATAAATGGCTTACTCTTCCTTTGTCCAGGTCTCCTTACTGAATAATTTCCCTAAACAGGGTTGCTTTTTCAACCTTTTACAACAAGCCAATAAGAATTCCAATGTTTCAACAACTTCATTTAAATTATAAAGTTCAATTAAATTACTTCACTAACATTTTCCCATTGACAACCTGCCAATTTTCAGACTTACATTTTCTCTGATTTTCCTATCCCATGTAGCTTAGAGACCATACTTGTGAAACTAGAAAATAGAAGCAAATGTAACAGCAAAACAACCTTTCAGTCTCAAGCTACATGGGATAGGAAAATCAGAGAAAATGTAAGTCTGAAAATTGGCAGGTTGTCAATGGGAAAATGTTAGTGAAGTAATTTAATTGAACTTTATAATTTAAATGAAGTTGTTGAAACATTGGAATTCTTATTGGCTTGTTGTAAAAGGTTGAAAAAGCAACCCTGTTTAGGGAAATTATTCAGTAAGGAGACCTGGACAATGGAAGAGTAAGCCATTTATTCCTTATGTTCCCAGCATGCCGGTTCTCCTTCTATAAGATTTATTGCCTTTTTGCTAATGATATTCTGTTAAGCCCGGATGGCTGCTATATTCTCTTTTGATATTTGAATAGATGACTGATGGTATCTGTCAATGGTCTTTCCCCAAATCTGCTACTGATTTTTGCCAATATGCATCTGTTTTAAACTCATGATACTTCGTGGCCATCAATCATTTTACAAACTTACTGGAACTCTCTATTTCCGTATATCTTTTGTTGGTCAGTTTGCATTAAATTCTTTAATTGGGTACACAGGGCCATGGTGTGTTTTTCAGATTTCGTTAATGGTATCTGCTGATCAATTTATGTACTTTCTTTCTCATACCTTGCTGTTTAGCACTCTGTAGGCAGCAGCAGCTAGAGCATCCAATGGAATGACAGAAGCAGCTGCAAACCCTAGCATGCACCATGCCCAGTGGAATGCCCATTTTGGGCATCCTATGCCAAAGAATGTCTTGAGAAAACAAATGAAGAAAAAACCAAAGGTGGTGCAACCACCGCCATGTGAGGTCTGCAAGATTCAGTGCGATACCCTAGAGGTTCTCATGATACATAAGCAGGGGAAGAAGCACAAGAAAAACTTGGAGAAGTTACAAGACTCCATCACCCCAAAACCAATACTGAAGCCCCCAAGTAATACCACGGGACCAACTATGGCACCTTCCGGTGTTGCTAACTCTGTGATTCTAGCTGTACAGTCAAAGAAGAAGAAGTCCTCAGCAGCTACCCCGGAAGATCTGGAGGTGAAGAAGAGGCGAGTTCTTGAGGCTGGAGCAGCTCAAGGAGAAGTAAAAATCTGCACAGTTTGCAATGTTGTTGTAAACAGCCAAAAGGTCTACGAATTTCACATAGCTGGGCAGAAGCACCAGGCCATGGTACAAAAGCAGCAGTCGCTGCATTTTGTAGCGTAAGACGGGTTCTGAGAAACTATCACCGTCTTGTCCACAAGTTTCATAGGAACCAGAATTCTCAACATTCATATATTCAAATATGTTATAAACGTGCTGGTGATATTACTTTCACAAAAACTACCTAGTGATTGCCAATCTCTACTGCTCTTGTACCCTTGTAGCACAGCAAGCGTTTATTAGATTGTGGAAACCTAGACCCAAAAATTGTACTGTATGTCTCAACGTGTCCGCATTGCAGGTCTTTAAAAATATTTTCTTGTTATTTGATTTGCACCCCTCTTGTTTTCAGGCATTGGGCACGAAGGTTTCCTTGTCGAAGTATGCAATTTGGAAGCTTAGCATGTGTCAAACAGTCAGAACCCAACAGCTTAGGAGCGGGTGCACATCATCCAACACAACCAGCTTAGAAGCGGGTGCACATCCAACCCAACGAGCTTTAATTCGGGCATGCTCGATTGTTCAGAGGGCCTGCTTCGTAGAGTTTCACACTCAGATTTTTTATTGGAGACTCAACGATAGAAGTGATTATGTGGTTGAAAGTAATTTTTTATTATTCTTTACCATAAACTTGTAGAAAAAGATTCCACACGCTCCTAAACCTTAAGTTTATTTCAAAGAATCACTTCACATATTCAACACAAAATTACTTCATTTTAAAAAAACTGTTTGGCAGAGCTAAAGGCCCTCAGTCTATCTGGTACTTTATGGTCAAAATTTGAGCTCGGAGCTATAGATGGCCAAATGGACTGTCCAGCATGGACTCGATAAGACAGTGGTCGTTGCTATGGGGCCATGCACGACATGGCGGTGATCTTGCGGGAATCCTATATGGCTTCCGAAAGTTTTTTTTAGCCATCTAGCTTCCACACTAGGAGCCGTTGGATCATCGTCGTCATCTCCTCCTCCTCCGTCGGATCTCTTCCTTCTCCATCTTGAACCGCGGTTTGCTGCATGCGGACGGATTCCTTTTAGATTTTGATCTTTGATTTTATTTTTCTCTCAAACTATAAATCATTTTTCAAATCCGTTTGAACTGTGGTCTTAGTTAGAATTTATGCAACAAAATAAGCTCCAATTTGAATAATTTTATATTTTTGGTAGTTGTTTTTTAAATCAACATTTACCGTAGACTAGTTCAATATTTGTAATATACTATTGCAATATTTTTTTAGAAAATGTTGAATTAGTTTTCTATTAATGTTGAACCAATATTGTTAAGATGTTGAATTGGGTTGACAAAAATATTGAATATGGTATCATATGAAACTGTTGGAGGCTAATAAAATTTCATGCCAAAAAATATTCAAATACAGTATGTATGCGACTTTGTTTTCAACGGAATGAAAAAAGTCTCGTGAATGCACGGGTATTAATAAATAGTACTAGTGTGTTGGGCCTAAATGGGCCTCTAAGCCATGTTGCTTAACTAGCTCATGCTAGCTATATAGGAGCTCCCAAGAAAGGGGAGCAAAGTTTGCCGAGGGGGAAAGTCCAGGAGGCAGAATCGAACTCCGACCGAAACAACTATTCTAGAGCTGATTCAAACTCGAATTTAAATCAAATTAAATTCTCATTTGAACCACAAGCAATACAAAACTCAATGCAGCCAGTATGAATGTAAAGCACTCAATATTAAACCTATATTATTTTAATTTAATTTAGAAATAAAATTTTCCTACACTAAATTCCCTACAAATTATACAAAGTTGGAAATTTAAAAAAAAAACTGACAAAATTGTTGTGTTAATTATGTTAAAAAATTCACATCCCAAAATCCGAAAATTTTGGGGTGTGACACCCACCTTGTTAGCTGGTACTTTACTTAGTAGTTACATCCTTGTTTATTATCAATACTCTTTATCCATTGCTTCCCTGAGGAAATAAATACGATATCTTGGAATACTCCCGGGTGAAATGCTACATCAGTATCCGTGCGCTTGCAGATTTATATATCTGTCGTAAGAATACCAATGAACAATTCTTGCACCATTACTGGGATTGGCAATCCTGATAGTGGATCGTAAGAAGTGTCAACAGTCGACGCAGGGAAAGATGGATAGGAAGATAGGAGAGAGGAGAGATGGTGACCGGGAAGGGGAAAAAATGACTTGTGAGTCCCACTAACTGTTAGTTGGTATAGAGGATGAAATATAGAGTATGACGGGTGTGGGAGAAATTGTTGTAGAGGAGAGAATCTCGATGACGAGAATATAATATTTTTTTAAAGAATGAAAATAGAGTATCACGAGTACGGATAGCCTAAGCATGTGATGCAATGATTAGGCTATCTATCCAATTGAAAGCGTGGCTGGAAATGACGATGACATCACTCCCCAGTTGGGAAGTCTTACAGCAACTTCAGCAAGGCCCTTACTCTGGCCCCTACTCAAAAAGTAGGGTCAGAGAGCGAAAAAAACTCACTCCAGCAGAGCCCATACTGTAGCCCCTAGAGTAGAGAGGCACCTACCTTTTGTGTTTGAGCCCCTTCTCCCACGGGTGAACAGGGAGGCCCCTACTTTTATTTTTGATGATGTTCCTCTGACTCTCTCCTTCCTCGCACACGAATCCTAGGCCATGGCGCAGCAGGTGGTGCGACGGGCGACGTGGGTGGCGCGGCCGTGGTGCCGTGCATGCGGTGCGGTGAGGCGAGGCGAGGCCACGGCGGATTGCGTGCGGCGCGGCGAGGCGCGGCCCTTGGGCGTATCGGTGAGGCGTGGCTGCGGTGGCATGCGAGTGGCGCGGTTCGGAGCGGCATGCGGGTGGCGCCGCAACTCAATGCAGAGGGGCATGCGGTTCGGTGCAGCCACTGGAGCTTGAGGAAAAAAGAAGATGAAGAGGGAGATCAGGTGGCATCTATCATGTAAGAAAAAAATTAGACACTGACGTGTGGGTCCCATATGTTATAACTACAATAGGAACTTCAAGTAGGGACTATTGCTGGAGTTGAGCACAAAATCACAGTCCCAAAAAGTTATGACCGACCCCTACTTAAGAAAGTAGAGGCTCGAAATAAAGGCTATTACTGGAGTTGCTGTTAGGCTGCTTGCACTCATCTTCCTCTATTTCCTCCCATAAAACGAATATTCTAGCCTGGTCATCGAGATTCCTTCCTCTATTCTACTTTCTCCCGCACTCATCTCTCCTCTGTTATCATCCCCTATACCAACTATCGACCCACGTATCATATTTATTTATCATTTTTACCCAACCTACACTCTTCTCTCTCCTCCCTCCCCCCTCTCTCGTTCACTTCGACACGCCGCCCACCCCTCATCCTCCTCTTTCTCGCCTCCGCCCGGCCTCCTCCCGCCGTGACGCCGCCCCGCCTCCCATCTCTCCCACACCCGCTTCTCCTCCCCCGCGGCGCCGAGCAGGAGCAGGGCCGCCGCCTCCTCCACGGCCGCCTCAGCTCTGTCGGCCAAGCCTCACATCCCTCCAGCACCACCCCGTCCTCGCCTCCCCCTCCCCGTCCTCCACCGCAACCTCCGCCACCCCGTCCCCGCCTCCACCATGACCGGATCCCGTGCTAGCGCACCTCCGCCCCCGCCTCCACGACGCGTTGCTCCCCGGCCGGCAGAGCTCCTCCACGTGGCGGACTGGCCTGAGCTCGAGCGGACGGGGAGGGCAAGGCCGCGGCGGTGGTCCCCTCCGCTTGGTGCCCGGCGGACGCGACGGCTTCTTCAGCTCCCGGCGTTAGTGGTCCCCTCCGCTTCATGCCCGTCGGCCACGAGAGGCAAGGCCTCAGCGGTGGCTCGCACGAAGCGCCGACGGTGGCTCGAGGTGGCTCCGCGCCGGCCTCGACCGCGACGGCGGCGTGCGGCAACGGCCAAGCTCGGTGTGGGGAGAGGTCGAGCAGCGGGAGTTGCAGCGACGGCCTCAGTGCGGCGGGTGGCGTCATGTCCGGCGACGATGGCGCCCGGTCCAACGGCATCCTCGCTCAGCTTCGAGTGCGCCAAGGCCGCCTTCTACGTCTGGGGAATTGGCTCGGCGGCAGAGGCCAGCGCGGCCCACGTAGCGACGGCGGCTGTAACGTCCCGCCTCCCCGAGGCCGGGCACGCCTACGCTTGGCTGCTCTATAGGATCTCAAGACTGCCTTCACAGACCAACACCCGTCTTTCCTGCGCACTTTGTCCTCACTCATGCGCACCCGGGAAGGACTTCCCGGTCGGTCACCCATCCTGAAATTG
>OAMR01000729.1:466484-480196 GCA_900205405.1 Echinochloa crus-galli | reverse complement strand
GGACGCTAAAGCGAGGAAAGATGTTTTCATGGGACATTTGCTTAGCGAGCCTGGTGGCTGCGGCTCGATAGGGCTCGGCTTCTACCCAGCTAGAGATGGGATCTGTGGCTACCAGAGTAAACTCGTTGTTCTCTGAGTTAGAAAAATGACCTATGGGGTCTATTCCCCATACACCAAAGGTTTCTACTTGAAGACACTACTGGTAAGCGGCTATGCGTCTCTTATATTCCTGTGTTTCTGGCAGTGTGGGCATCTCTTGCTAAATTTCTTAGCATCTCCATTTTGCCAGACCTTTATTTTGAACGCTCTATAGTGACCTTCATAAGGTGCTGCATGATATCTCTTCCAGGTTTTATGCGCCTCAGGTGCAGGTATGCATCGTCTGAGTCCATTTTGTATCCAGAAGAGATATGGGTCATCCCGTAGTTGATGTCTGCTCTTATAAACCAATCTTTCCTATTTTCACCTGATGGGATGTACCCTGACACCATGAAGTCAACTATGGTGGCATACCACAGCTCTCGTGACATTGAGGAGCGTATCACTCCGTAGGAAAATCGCTGATGCGAAGATCAAACGGGACTTGTACCCGAGACAAACCCAACGGATGAGTCTTGGGTTTGCATCCTTTTTGGCCAAGAGATACTTCAAAGCAGCACGATGGAATGGAGTGAATGGTATGAATGAGAAGAGGAGTGATAGCTGGGGCCAGTGAGCATAATGCTTCTTGTCCTTGGTTTGGCCCACAACAGCTCCTATGGCAAAATCGCTCGCATCACACATGATTTCTAGTGGAAAGCTCTAGTCATGGGACTAGATGATGGGAGCCAAACTGAGTGCTTTCTTGAGGGTTTGAAAGGAAGCATAGCACTCTTGATCAGAGACGAGAGGGGTTTCCTTGGCTAAGAGATTGGTCAGCGACCGGGCTATTAGAGAAAAATTTTCAATGAGACACCTATAAAGCCCGGTGTGGCCAAGGAAACTACGAATCCCCTTTACTCGTAGGGGTGTAGGCATAGGATTGTATTAGGGAGTAGGACAGGGGAAGATGATGGCTTCTGGCTTTAAATCTAGTCTTTCCCCGATCAAAGACGAATCTTCGTGACAATTGTCTAGCGACCCCAAGATAAGATGAAACAGGGATATGATGTGTATGAAGGTTAGGAGTAATCCCTTTGAAATCTTGGATCGAGTGTCCTGAGACTGATCGATCCTCCTCCAGGACCGTGGAAGTCGGTTGGGTTCCAGGGGGTCTGCCACTGATGGTCACTAGAGTGTATTCGTCCTTAAAGAGAGAAGCGCACTTCAGTCTAGAGGATAGAGGCTTAGGCTCGATTGGAGGATGAATTACTTCTTCCTCCATAAGGACTTGGGCATCTTCTTCTAGGAAAGGTTGCTCTAAGTCTATCAAGGATGTTGACATGACCTCCTCTTTAGGATCAGGATCGGGCTCCGCCTCTATAGGTGTGTTCAAGGAATCAGAATAAGAGACTGGAGCAAATTCTTCTCTGATTCTAGGCTCTACTAGCTGATGTGGTGCATTCTTTAGGATTTTCATGATTGGCCTACCAATAAAGATGGGATGTGTGGAGTCACTAGGTAGGTCAAAGATATGGAAATCCAGGAAAAGTTCAGGGTCGTTAATCTTAACGGGCATGACCCGCAAGATCCCTAAACAGTCGAGGATCCTTCCCGATGTGAACCTTAGATGTTTCTAAGATGAGGACCATGGTTCATCGGGAAGTTGAGCTCGTACCAAAGAGCTAGAGATTATGTTGATTCCGAGGCTCGGGTCATACCCAATTTCTTTGTCCATGCCCATAACCTCACAAAAGATTGTTCGGATTCTCTTGGGCATTTTAACGACCTCGGTCGAGGCTTCTGCCTCGTCTAGCCATTCCCGACTCTTGATGGTAGAGAGACGGCCTAAGTACTCTATTTGATATTCTAGTGCTTCCTTGTTGGGTGGTGGATCCTTTTGCTCTACACATTGTCCCCGTGGGAGACGTATGGCAAAGTCGATATCATCGAATAGACCATCATCGAAATCATAGGGAGTGGTGTAGAGTGGAGGATAGTAGTCCAAGCTAGAGTAAGGTTGTGGTTCGAAATGAGCTTCGGGTATGGACGGAACAGAAGAGCTGATGGATTTGGATTGGATTTGTACTGGCTCTTCGGGTTCAAGTTCAGGCTGGTTCTCTTCTTCATCGGGGAGTTCGTCATAGAGTCCAGTGTAGGGAGTGTTGTCCAAGATGCGCTCTAGGACTATTCTCGCTTCACTGGGAACTAGATGAAAGAACGACCCTCCTGAAGCAGAATCCAAGAAAGTGGCGGCTACGGGACACAGGCCGAGGCTGAAATGCTGGAGAACTATGGGTTCCGATAGGCCTAGGTCTGGTCCGAATGCCAAGATTTGCTTGAAACGAGCCCAAGCAGCTCCTAATGATTCTCCCTTTACGCGCCAGATAGCTTGTTGGTACTCCTTACGGCCTACAGATAAATCCGCAAGCGGACGGATACCGATGTAGCTTTCACCCGGGAGTATTCCAGGTATCGATTTCCACGGAGAACGAGAAGTACACTAATCCTAAACCGAGTCGTCCTAGGTATATGGAGTGGATGGAATGGAACGGATGAGGTGGTTGACGACAACAAGGAAGAGAGAGAAGAGATAGGAGGGTAGAGAGGGTACAGATCTGGTAAGGGTATTCTACCGACTACTGAGCAGTTTAGAGGATATGAACAGATATTTGCTTCGGGACTACAGGGCATCCGACACACAAAGGGATGCGAAGGGGTACCGACTACCCTGAACCTTGGGTCCTAAGTCACCGGAACTAACATGATGGGCTACAAAGACCGTAAGGGCTGTCACCACCTTACGGCTACCACCTCCGTTGCGACGGGCGGATTCTAAGCTAGTCTCAAGTACAGGCACCACGCATAAACTAGTTGACTAGTACTTATCTACTGCACAGACAGATAAGCACTCAAGCTAGGTAGCTAGCATACAATTATACTATACTACTAAGCATTGAACAAAGAACGAAGCAAGTAAAGTAATGTAAGAACTGACTGCTCAATTAATCAGAGAGAGATACAAGAGTTACCAGACATGACCCGGATGTTACTCGAAGCAGAGCCGCATCCATAGAGGTACAGCAGGAAGAGGGGCCGACACTCCGGCTCCTCTCCGGGACGCTCACCTCTCACCTCTCCCTATTTCTACCGAGTGGCGGGACCTAGCGATGCCTACTCTTCTTCTTCTCTTGTTGTGTGCTCAAACAGGTGCTGGAGGGTCCTATTTGTAGCAAGGAGGGTCGGTTTGAGGTGGAGCAGTGGCCAAGAAATCTCAGGGGCGGTTCCAGCATCTTCGGGCAAAGATCCTGCGTTCGGCCGAAGGGGGTCGGTTCGGCCGAACTGCCCAGTTCGGCCGAACCACCCATTTTCCACCGCCTTTGCTCTCTACGGTCAAGATCACTTCCCCATGACGGTTCCAGGTCGGTTGTGTGGGTTCGGGCGAATTAGGGGCTTCGGCCGAACTGGGCCGGAGGCCCGGGCCTGCCCCAGCTGCACCGCCTTAGCCTCTGGACCTCCTGGGCTGACTTGAGATGCTTTAGTTCGTGTGTTTCTGGCCCAGAGGTGAGGTAGTGTTGGTCCATGTGCTTTGCCAAGTCACTGCTCGGTCATCGCTGACGTGGACGGCTCCCGGTGGCTTGTACGGCTAAGGGGGGTAACCGGCCGAACGTGTCGTTCGGCCGAATTGGTCATTTGCGACCCCTATAGCACGTATTTCTCGTTATCGTACCTGCACAAGCGACACTCACCAAAACTCATGGAACTCCATTAGAAATAAAACCTAAGTACATGGAAATTGGGTTCCCGAGTATTGGTGGTCGAAATTGGGTTGTAACGACCGCCAACAGTGATGAGTCTTGTTGAAGCGTGGTGCTTCGTGGCGTGTCCTGGGAGGCGCCATGTGCCTTCGTTGCCTTGCCCCTCCTGATCCACTCAGGAGAGGGACAAGTGTCCTTCCCTTTAGGGGTTGATTTGCTTGTGTCTTCAGTAATCCTGTGTTCTGGCGATTAAGGCTAGTGGGATTGGTACCCCTGGTACAGGTATCCCACAGTAGCCCCCGAGGCCCTCTTGGAGCTTTGCTCCATAGGGAACTCTTAAGTTTTGTCAGTTTTTTCTTTTACTGGACTTGCACGAGCAAAACCCAGTGGGTTTAGCCCCCGAGCCTCTAGCCGAGTGGTTTAATGCACTCAACAAGAGGGTCCTTCCGAGCGGTCTTAAGAGAATCTTCTCGTTGTTCTTGGTTGTCTTGTTTTGTGAGAATGTTGCTGCCGAGTGCTGCCTCCGAGCCCCCGAGTCGATTCAGGTGACCCTATCTTCGGCGAATTTTGGGACGACTTTGTCTTTTCGTGTGCTCGGTGTGGGACTTGACGTCCGCTTGTATCCTTCGGTCCTTTTAATGACCTCTGACCGGATTCCTGGCAGAGGCAGGAGGTAGCGTGAGCTTCCTTCCCTGCTGTCTCGATCAGTGCGCGTCTTTTGAGGGTACATGCTTCGATGGCCTTCCTGTATTGAAGCGCTCCTAGTCTTGACTGGGGCAGGTGGACGGCCGTTCCCCAATTAGCGCCTTCCGTCGTGCGCTTCTTGCGGGATGGAGGCTGCCATTTCCATAAGTGGCGTGGCAGCAGCAGGGCCTATAAATAGAGCTCCCTGGGCTTCTTCTTTTGTCAAGCTCTTCCATGTCTTCGAGCCATGTGGTCTAGGAAAGCTTGGTTCCCTCGAGTTCGCTACCGCCGCTGGGTACCATCCCAATGGCACTTGTAGTCCTGGCGCAAGAAGTACCCTCGTGAAGAGATGATGAGTGTGGAGCTGCATGGGCGACACCATTTGGAGCCCGTGGTGTGCTCATGGCTCCCGCTTGATCGAGCGGATGGCCTCCGGCCGGTGGGTGGTGGCTTAGGATCTTCTTCGTCCTATACAAAGTCGATGAAGGTCTCATCCACCTCTAGTACAAGACAGTGAAGTCAAAGCCCTTGTTCCTCCTGCTGGTCTGGCCCTGGTGAGGTCGTGCTCTGCCAGGGGTGCTCTGCTCTTCGGAGTCATCCTTGCTGGCAAGGCATGATCCGTGAAGAGGCAATTGGAGGTACCATGGAGGCTTCCTCTTGCTTCTCCTCAGCTCTGGAGCATGGTGCACCGGTGCTGAAGGCGTTTAGCCTTTCTCGGTGTTGTCCTTCGTCCAAATGGAGGGCTTCCTTCGAGGAAGGATTCGAGGCTTTAGGAGGACAACAATGTCTCTCTTGCCTCTTTGATGCCTTTGGAGGCTGTGTCACACCCAGGTTTACACAGAAACCCGAATGCTGCTGTATGTGTGCCCAGGAAGTCCACAGAACACATACAACTTACAAATATGGTATTACAGATTTCACAATGCTCGAATAAAATCGTTTACATCAGGTTTGACATAAATAGGTAAATAAAACAGCGGAAGTCTATTTATTAACTCTCTCTACTAAGCGGAGCCGCAGTCCAAAGGGACTCTGACTGGTTGACCACAACTTAGTAAAATGGCAGATCCTCCGGGTACTCAGCAGCAGCCACATCATTCTCATAACCATCTGTTACCCATCCGGGATTTTGTTGAATAGCAGCAAGTGTAAGTAAAATGTTTACTTAGCAAGTACAACACAGATTATGAAGGCTCAAAGTAAGGCTAGACGCGGCTGTACTGCTTTAGCACTTTTAGTTGGTTCGTTTTAGCGTTAAACAAATTACTACCAGTATATGAATCCCGGTTGTAACCCAATTAATAAAGTAGAAGTACATTAAGCAGAAATAAACATTATTAATAAATATCAAGTTCTAATCAAAAAGGATCCAGGCCGCTCGTGACCCTGAGCAAGGCTATCATGATAGATTTACACTCTGCAGAGGTTTCGCCCTTTACCCACCGGTCGCGTAAAAGTTCATAGAACTTTAAACCCAGTCATGCCGAGGTGGCCAAACCTCTTAAACCACACTTCCGAGGTGTGATCGCATAGGGACGCTACGAGGCTTTTCACAAGACACCCTAACAAGACAGTAGCCGCTAAGGTAATACAAGGCGGTGAGACCATAGGCACCGAGATTGACTTATGCCTACGGAGTCCACTGTAAGGGGGTCAATGGCATCCAGAGCGCGGCATGAAAGCCAACAACACAATAAAAGCGCAACGTGCGGAGTGCCCCATTGCGAGGACTCCCGACACGGGACTGAGTCTAACAAGACTTAGCCAACAGATTAACCGTCCTCGGTGGAATCGGGATATCACCCCGTACCTTGCCTCCCCTAACGCCGCCGGCCCGTCAGTAACCACTGGCAAGCTAGAGTCGTACAATCTACTTGTCCAAGACCAGAGCCATTATAGTTCTGGTGGTGGCGACAGGCTCCTGGGTTGCCGCTTTAAGAACCGGACCTTAAGGAGAGACACTGGAACAAAGCACAGAGTAGATGTTCCAGCTCCCTTAACCAAGTTGCTAAAAAGCAAGTTTTACAATTAACATTGAAGTGGACCATTAAATCAGAGTTAATAATTAAGTAAAGGTGACAGTAGCTGCGCCTAGCAACTATATACCCATATGCATGAACCCGGGATATCAAAGGAATAGGGTGTCGACGAATTATGTCGGAACTTCGACGAGCGAGCCCCACGGTGGGCGCCAAGTGTCGACGAATTACGTCGCGCACGTCTGCCTGGGGGTACCCCAGAGAGTAGAATTGTGGGCCTCGCCTAGTTCTAGGAACGACAGTGTACGAACAACACAAGATTTAGACAGGTTCGGGCCGCGAGTAGCGTAATACCCTACGTCCTGTATGTTGGATTGTATTCCTCGTACGGTTGTGTATGATGTCTTGTTGGACATACCGAACTAGGGACCCCTGCTGTCGGGGACCAAATTAGGGGGTCCCTCAACTATCCGGGTAACCACCCTCAAAAAACGCAATAAGGCCTGAAACCAACAAATAAATTCACACCAAAGAGCCCATATGGCCCGCTACCAGCCATTCAAGCCCAGCAACGGCCCACAGAGGGACGTCACAACCACGCCTGAAACTCCGCCTCGCTCGAGGGTACCACGCCTCCCCTCGAGTCATGGACCCCCGCCCCGCCTCGGTCGAGCACATCTCGACCCCTCGAGCAGCGCAAGGACCAGGAATTCCAACTCCCGCACCGGGCGCCAAAGTCAATAGAGAAAATCCCCCATGCACGTCGCCTCTGACAAAATCTGAAGGCATTGTGCCCCCATCAACACGGACAGACAGGAGCCGCAGCATGCGCGGCACTGTATCCCCGGTGTCACTGACCCCAACCGTACTTTCGTACGGCTTCGCCAGGGGCCCCCCGTCGTCCCCCGCACCGGAAAGGTCCTCGAGGCGTCCCCGGGGGACCCCACCAGCGGGAATCGCCGATGACCGGAAGCACAGCACCGGTCAAACAAATGTGACCGGTCCGGCAAGGTAAACAAAAAGATCTCCTAACCCTTGCCAACTACGTTTTCCCAACGGATCGTACACAGTGGCAACGGTAGGCTGTGCACCTACACCGCCCGCTCCCGTCCTCAATGGAGGGGGCCCCCCATGGCGAAGTATAGACGGTACCGGGCCACCCAGGCGGCAGCCGCCCCGTACGAATACGGCCTGTCACCACCCCCAGAGCAAAAGCTGGTCGCACCGGCCCGACGGAGCAGGCCATATTCCCCTGGTCATCATGACTGGTAAAAGCATCTGGCGCTAAGCTACGACCTACATGGTACTAGTTTCTCCGCCCACAATCCCTCGAAGCAGTACGAAGTTCCCTCGGGCAGGGATACGGCATCACTTCGACCACCTCGAAGTAGTCCGGAATGACCCCTCGAGGCCTCGACAGGACGGAAGCAAGAAGGCCCCGTACCGGTGAACAGGGCCTAAAAAACAACCTCAATCAAAGACTGCAAGGGAGGAACGTGACCATAGCAAGCATGTCCCCTCTGCAGGATATGCCGTACGAATCACACTGTAGCACGCACTGTACCCACGACTGTAACCCGTCTCCCCCTTGAACTATAAAAGGGAGAGAGAGAGCCCTGTAGAAGGGACGACCGAACAGTTCGCACACCTTGGCACAGGCTGAGACGCGAACGCACGGCAACACACGCCCGATATTGGCAACAAGCTCAATCACTCTCACCACACCCACAGGGACTTGGAGAATGCCTCTCCTCTCCCGCATCCACTTGTAGCCCCCCTTTACAAGCACCCCGGTGCAAAGCTAATACGAGTGCCGCGAGCACACCCCTGCTGGACGTACGGCCCCGCGGCCGGAACCAGGATAAACCCGTGTCCTTGTGTTAGCTTCCGCATCAACCATCAAGGGACGAGACACAGCGCATTTCTGCGCGGTGTAGGGAGTGCCGGCCATTTCCGACACCGACAGTGGCGCGCCAGGTAGGTGGAGCGCTGTGCGATTCGATTTTCTTGCCAGCTCCCTTGATGGCCACTCGCGACGACCAACCGACACCGGGGCCCTCCGAAGGGGCCCCCAGCGGATTCCCACCTGGATTCATTATCCAGTTCGGGAGTCTGACGTTCGAGTCCGACGGGACTGACTACCTCGTGCAGCTTCGCCATACCGACGAGGCGGAGACCGTCCCACCATCCTCTTCGACAGGCGGACTGAGAAGCCGCCGCCACCTGCAAGGCCTGCAGGTGCAGGTGGAGCAGCGCCAACCCCCGAGGATAGTGCTCCCGGACTGGGACGATCCTCGGGCACCACCACCCGACGCGGAGTCGGGCGGAACCGCGCCTGCGCCGGCCGACCCTGCGGAAGGGAATGACCGAGAAACGGGTGTCACACCAACCTAGTTTCCAGCAGGGATGCGCAACGCTGCCGCGACGATCTCTTCCCTGGTCAACACGAGCATGAGCACGCACCGCGACGCTGTTGGCACTTCTTACGATCCAATATCAGAATTAAGAATCCTGGTACTGGGGTAAGGAGTGTTTCAGTGGTTTTCCTTATGGCTTAGTAAAATATAGAAATATTCTACAAGGGCACAGAATCACCGCTGTAGCACTTCACCTGGGAGTATCCCGAGGTATCGTAATTTTTATTTCCGCAGGGAAGCTTTGGCAAGAATACTAGTGAACAGATATTCGAGACTATCAGAGGAGGGTACATGACTAGACAAGACAGGGGGGTAAACGGTACTGGATAAGAGTGGATATACCGGACACACAGCTCAAGGGAGGCTCGGATAGATAAGAGGAGGTATAGATAGTTGGGAGGACAATGAGAAGAGATAAATGATTCCTGGTACTAGAGCCAACTATAGTCTAAATACGATATAGAAGCAACTAGACTAAAGTAGATGCAACTATATAAGACAGAAGTAGAGCAAAGTAGATAACTATATTGATAACTCAAATGTCAAGAAAAGATAAAGTAAAAGATACAAGAGCTATTACCAGAGCTTCTGAAGACGACTCCGGAACCTCCGAGGCACAGCTCGACTCGACTCTAACTCCCAACTAAACTATCCTAACTCTACTAGAAATGAAGTGGAAGAGCTCCTTGGCTTTGGTGTGTGTGATACAAGTGAATTGCCAATGCTTAAATAGGTGTCCAAGGCGGTTGAGGAGGAGTACCGGCCAAGGGAGCCAGGGGGGTACCCCCTGGGAGTTCGGGCGAAGGAGGTCGGTTCGGCCGAACCGACCTGTTCGGCCGAACCGTCCATCCTGCACCGCCTCCTTCCCACGGCCCTGATGCCTCCCTGGGGTCGGTTGCTGGCTTGGGGGTGGTTCGGCCGAACCAGGCCTGGCCCAAGGCCGCCCCCCCAGCACCGCCTCTGCTGCTGGGTCCCTCTGGGCTGCCTCCTGGCCGATTGCTTCGTGTCGGTTCTGGCCCAGGGTGACGTGGCACGGGTCCGGTTGAGTTGGCGGTCGTCCTATGTGGCGTGCTTAGTCATTTCTTGGTCATCGGTGATGTGGACGGCTCCCGGTGGCGTGTACGGCTAAGGGGGGCAACCGGCCGAACGGAGTCGTTCGGCCAATTCGGTCATTTTCGGCCCCAATAGCACGTATTTGTTGTAGTTGTACCTGCATAAGTGTCACTCACCAAAACCATGGAACTTTATTAGAAATAAAACCTAAGTACATGGAATGTTGCCTATAGCCTCATTTATTCCCGAGTATTGGTGGTCGGATTTGGGTTGTAACGACCGCCAACAGACGCCGCCGTCCCGGGGCAGACTAGGCTTCCCCCTACTCACCAGGGACACCGGGGCCGACGGCCGCGGCGCGTGCCGCCGGAGCCGACCCGGGCCTCTCTCCCCACTAACTAGTGCAGTGGCGGAGGGACCCTCCAGCCCGCTCCTCAACGGGAAGGATATTTATTCGCTCACTGGCGTAATGCGAGGGCGCCACGAGGGCGAGCAACCGCGCCGGACGCTCATCTTCATCGGACGACGCGACTTGTCATCGCATTGCCTCGCCAGACGAGTGGTATCCACCCGGCTCGAGCAGCGAGTAGTGGGACTATGCCGGGGTCCACGATCCTGAAGCGCTTCGGCAGTTCCTGTGCTCCGTTGACGACTGCCTAGACGTCTCTAGTGGAGGGGAGAGCGACCCAGTGCTGGGATACTTCGTCGTCGACGGCGAGGTCGAATCTGATAGCGAAGACGGTCTTGGCGCCGACGCTAACCACAGCCAAGACCCAGAGGTGTCAGCAACAGGCCGCGAACGACCTCAGGCGAAAGTTGACGTGGCAGCGCTCGCCGGCGCTGACGTCGCGACGCCGCCCGGTGATGATGCGTTGTCGCAGGCCCAGCTGGCGCAACTCAAGGAGCTAGAAGACAAACTCCAGGAGGAGCGCCGCCAGGTGCAGCATCTGCGAGCACCGCTAGCGGCGCAGCAGCCTCGGCGCGGGAGCCACGCTAGGGTCGCGGGACGCCTTGCCCGCGCTCGTATCGAGAACGACGATGGTGCAGACCTGTCGCGTGCGAGCCAAAAACTCATCACGGCGGCGACGCTGCTATGAGCCATCCCCGAGCCCTCCACGCCGTCAGCTCGACTCCTGCATCGTGAGGCGCGGAACCTCGTCGAGCAGGCAGCCGTATTGCAGGCCGAGAGCTCCGCTTCCCGTATCCGACATCAAGCCAGCTCGAAGGTCGAGGTCGACGGGCAGGACAAGGAGGAGTCCGTCCACACCCCGCGCCGGGTGAGGTGGACGCCGAATCGTATGACAGATGGCGGCGAGGTGCTCGTGGGCCACCGCCCTCGCGAGCGGAGGCCTACGAAGGACCGGCTCTAGGATACGCGCGGTGCCGCCGACGATGGCGATGCTCGCAACGTCCTAAACAAGAAGAAGTACGACACCGCGACGAGCCGAGGATACCATCCGCATCGTGGGGGACATTACGACGAAGAGGAGGACAAGAGCCCGACGCCTGAGCCTGCGGGGACTCGGGTGTTCAGCCCCACCATCCGAATGGCGGCCATCCCCCCTCGATTTCGGCAGCCAGCTACCATCGCCAAGTACTCAGGTGAGATCAACCCCGAGGTCTGGCTCAATGATTATCATTTGGCTTGTCAGTTAGGTGGTGCCACGGACGACTACATGATCATTCGCAACCTGCCGCTCCACCTCGCGGACTCGGCCCGGCAATGGCTCGAGCACCTACCCGCGAACCAGATCCACGACTAGGGCGACCTGGTCAAGCTGTTCGTGGGAAATTTCCAGGGCACCTACGTGCACCCGGGTAATTCCTGGGACCTGCGAGGGTGCCACCAGAGGTCGAACGTGCCCATGAGGAACTACATTCGACGCTTCTCCAAGCGCTGCACTGAGCTCCCCAATGTTGGTGACGCCGAGGTCATCAACGCCTTCCTTGAAGCAACGACGTGCCGTGAGCTGGTGCACGAGCTCGGCCGCAACCACCCCACCAGCGTCAGCAAGCTGCTCGACATCGCGTCCAGCTTTGCGTCAGGGGAGGAAGCAGTTCGAGCCATCTGCGACGGCAAGAAGGGGAAGCGCGTGGAGGAGACACCTGCGGAGGGTGGTCGGTCCAAGGAGCAGGCAAAGAAGCCCAAGTCGCACAAGCAGGGCAACAAGGGCAGGCGAGGCTTGAGGGTCATGCACGGCCAGCAGCGTGAAGACGACTTCGATGAAGCCTTCGCTGCTGACCCAGCTCGACGAGGTCCTCGACCCCCACCGCCCGCGGGGGGCCGGTTCGACGACATGCTCAAGAAGCGATGCCCGTACCACAACACCGCCGTCTCACACAGCCTCGAGCAGTGCGAGATGATCAAGAAGCACTACCGGCTCCTCGCCGCGAAAGAAGGGGACGCGAGGAAGGACGCCGACCGCGATGGGAGAGCCGCCGGCGGCGGCTTCCCGGTGGTGGAGAATGTCTTCTTCATCATCGGGGGGCCCACGACGAACATGTCCGCGCGGCGTCGGCGGCGCGAACGCCGAGAGGTCTGTATCGCGCGTCCGACCATGCTCTCCTACCTCGACTGGTCAATGGAGACCATAACCTTCGGTCGCGAAGACCACCCGGATTACATCCCTAACCCGGGACACTATCCGCTCGTCGTCGATCCCGTGATCGGCAACACCCGGTTCTCCAAGGTGCTGATGGACGGGGGCAGCAGCCTCAACATCATGTTCTCCAACACTCTGGAGTTAATGGGGACCGGTGTTGACAAGCTGCGTCCCAGCCTGTCTGCGTTTCACGGCATCGCGCCGGGCAAGAAGGTCCAGCCCCTCGGGCAGATCAGCTTGCCAGTCTGCTTTGGCACACCAGGCAACTTCCGCCAGGAGGTCCTCTCCTTCGAGGTGGTAGGGTTTCGATGGGCTTACCACGCCATACTCGGGCAACCGGCGTACGCCAAGTTCATGGCGGTCCCCAACTACACCTACCTCAAGCTGAAGATGCCAGGGCCGAAGGGCGTCATCACGGTCGGGCCGTCATTCGAGCACGCATACGAATGCGACGTGGAGTGCGGAGCGTGCCGAGGCCCACGCTTGCCTCGAAGCTCAAGTGGCCGACCTCTAGAAGATGCTCAATGAAGCCGCTGACGCCAACAGCAAGCATGCTGGCAACTTTGAGCCCGCTGAGCAGACCAAGGCTGTGCCCCTCGACCCAGACGGTGTCGAGGGTCGAGCAGCCAAGATCAGCTCCACCCTCGATCCTAAATAGGAGGCAGTGCTCGTCGACTTTCTCCGCGCCAACACCGACATCTTTGCGTGGAGCCCCTCGGATATGCCGGGCATTCCGAGGGAGGTCGTCGAGCACTCCCTTGACATCCAGCCTCAAGCCAGACCGGTGGTGCAACGCCTGCGACGCTTCGACGAGGAGAAGAGGCGCACGATCGGAGAGGTGCTACGCAAGCTCTTGGAGGCCGGATTCATCAAGGAGGTATTTCATCCCACGTGGCTAGCTAATCCTGTTTTAGTTAAGAAAAAGAATGGAAAGTGGCGCATGTGCGTAGACTATACCGGTTCGAACAAAGCATGTCCTAAGGTTCCTTTTCCATTACCACGTATTGATCAAATAGTTGATTCTACTGCTGGGTGTGAATTACTATGCTTTCTTGATGCTTATTCCGGTTATCACCAAATCAAGATGAAAGAGTCCGACCAGCTCGCGACTTCCTTTATCACCCCGTTTGGCATGTTTTG
>OAMR01000729.1:448210-461349 GCA_900205405.1 Echinochloa crus-galli | reverse complement strand
ATCCCCGAAGGCAGGCAGCTGATCCGTGACATCCACGAGGGTGTATGCGGGCATCATGCAGCACCACGAACCCTCGTGGGCAATGCATTCCGGCAGGGCTTTTACTGGCCCACCGCGATGACCGACGCCAACGAAACGGTGCGTACTTGCGAAGGATGTCAATTCTACGCACGAAAAACACACCTCCCAGCGCATGCTCTACAGACCATACCCATCACGTGGCCCTTCGCGGTCTGGGGTCTAGATCTCGTAGGACCTTTTCGAGAAGCGCCCGGGGGCTTCACGCACCTTCTGGTAGCCATCGACAAGTTCTCCAAGTGGATCGAGTTTCGAGCCGTCACCAACATCAGGTCGGAACAAGCCGTGCTGTTCTTCACCGACATCATACATCGGTTCGGTGTGCCCAACTCGATCATCACCGGGCACCCAGTTCACAGGCAAAAAATTCTTGGAATTTTGCGACGATCACCACATCCAAGTGGACTGGTCGGCTGTGGCTCACCCTCAATGCAACGGCCAGGTGGAACGTGCTAACGGCATGATTCTACAAGGGCTGAAGCCAAGGATCTTCAACAAGCTAAACAGGTATGGCAGGAGATGGGTAGCTGAACTGCCCTCGGTGATATGGAGCCTGAGAACTACTCCAAGCAGGGCTACGGGCTTCAGCCCGTTCTTCCTCGTCTACGGCGCCGAGGCCGTCCTACCAACGGACCTCGAATACGGATCCCCGAGGCTCAAGGCCTACCAAGAAGAGCAGAATTAGCGAGCGCGTGAGGACCTCGCTGGACTTGGTGGACGAAGCTCGAGACGTGGCCACCTTGCACTCAGCACGGTACCAGCAGTCTCTGAGGTGGTGCCAGGAGCGAAAGGTGCGGCGTCGAGATCTGAACGAGGGCGACCTGGTGCTGAGGTTACGACAAGACAACCGAGGCCGGCACAAGCTCACGCCGCCATGGGAAGGGCCGTTCATCGTCGCCAAAGTCCTCAAGCCCGGCACCTACAAGCTGGCGGACGAGAAGGGCGAGGTCTACCCCAACGCTTGGAACATCCAACAGCTACGTCGCTTCTATCCATAAAATCTCTTGTACTTTCAGCAATCTTGTTTTATCACACGACAATGATAATAAAGATTCATAACCACATGGAAACATTGTTACTAACAACAATAAAACAGGGTGGCTCGCCTTTACCCTTAAAACAAACTCGGGATAAAGACGAACCCCCCTCGGGGGCTACTAGGGGACTAACCCCCCAAACAGTCCTAACTTTTTTCCATGCGCTTTTTTCAAAAATGCGTTGCTAACCCCCCTCGACAGCTCAGAAAGATAACGACGAGGCGCAAGCCTACCAAGGCCAAGAGCCAGCCGAGTCGTGGGACCGCCTACGCCGTCGAAAGGCTACGGCATCCCCCTCGCCACTCGACGCCAAGGTTACTTGTGTTCCTTGCCGAAATCGATCTCGAGCCGAGAGAAGGGCGCAACACATCGAACGACTAATAAACGCGAACCACTCCCTTTCCGAAAAACGTACTGCCAAGCCTCTTCCCGACTGCTCAGAAAGATTAAAGCAAGGCACGAGCATACCAAGGTCAAGAGCCGGTCGAGTCACGGGACCGCCTACGCCCTCGAAAGGCTACGACATCCCCCTCACCACTCGACACCAAAGTTGCTTGCGTTCCTTCGCTAGAATCAGTCTCGAGCCGAAAAGAAAGGCACGGCATGACAAACAAACACGACACCGGTCGTAAGACCATAAGACAATGCTTAGATTATTGTATCCGTTCTTTACGACTAATCGCAGAAACGTGGGCCCAAAAGCCCGGAATCTTTGCAGGAAAACTAGGTCCGGGAATCGCAAGGAGGAGTCAACTCCCCTCGGCCAAAGCTTGAAATGAATTATCGATCCCTTTCCCTTGAAGACTCAGGAAAGCAAAAGGAAGGCGCAAGCCTACTACGGTGAAAGGACGGCCGGGTCACGAGACCGCCCACGCCCTCGAAAGGCTACGGCATCTCCCCCGCCGCTTAAACACCCAAGTCGCTCGCGAAAAAACGAACCCATTCACAAGGGATCACTCTGAAGTCAAGGGAAAGGGCGTGATATCATACAAGGATTCCCCAAAACCGATGCTAACCCACGAAAAGGGAAGACACAAGCAAGATTCATTCCTTACACGCTACGAACGGCAAGCTTACAAGGATAAATTACACTTGGCCAAAGGCCATTCTAAGATACAAAGACGTGAACCCCTCGGATGGGGCTCTAAGACTACTTCTGCCAGCCGGCCAGCACACTATCAGGAGACCCAGTCT
Source organism: Echinochloa crus-galli (assembly GCA_900205405.1). Lineage (NCBI taxonomy): Eukaryota > Viridiplantae > Streptophyta > Magnoliopsida > Poales > Poaceae > Echinochloa > Echinochloa crus-galli. Next base: position 459,040 of record OAMR01000729.1, on the reverse strand, counting down.
CCACAGCTTTCTCGCTGATTTTCTACTGGCATCTGGGCGACAGAAGGGCCAGGCGTCGAGCGACTGCGGGGCGGATGACGTTGAACCACTTCACCGTCTAACGGGGCCTGGTTTCACGCCCTTCCGTCGATGAGCGCCCTCGCAAGAATGGCGGCGGCCGGCGTTCATCATTCGCTAGCTTCCTAATGAACGGAACACACGCCGCGACATCCTTGCACGTCCTCACCGGTGGCACGACCGCCGCCTCCCCGATGAGGCAAGGCCACACCACCGGTGAGAGCGCCGTCTCCCCGACGAGGCAGGGCCTTGCCGCCTGCACGGTCACCGCTGGCCCCATAGGGAGCGCGATGCCCTGCCTCATCCCCGCAGGCTGCCCGCTGCCGCTCGCTAACTTTCTTCTGGCATCAATGGGGCTCGCCGGGGAGGAAACCCCAGATCGCCCTGCTCTCACTCTCGAAAGCATCAGGAGGGCGAAGTTTAGGGCTCCTCATACTCACACCTATGTGAAAGCCCGGCGATGATCCTCTCCCCCTGAACACCCGCTTTTATAGGCACTCGGGGGCGGTGACTGTAACTCCCGTGGCAGGATAACCACGAGATTCACATGCAAAAGCGAAATGCCACCCGTACCAAGTGGGCAGCCTTAATCACCCTCCCTGACTCAGTACGCCTGCGCCAACCACCCGAATTGATTCACGGGCGGAACGGCCGCGAATCAAATAGACGGACCAGGACGAAGGCGAAGCGGTCAAGGATCCTTCGGGCATGAGGGCTAGCCCAAGACACTGGCAGCCGGACTCAACTGCGTGGGAAGCCACCCGGAGACGGCAAGCCGTGTCTGGCCAGGCACGGTAGAACGAATCGGTGCGCCTGACGAATAGATCGTCACGTCGCCTCAATTCCCGCCCACACACGCCATCACGGCTGAAAAGGCGCACTCATTGAAACCAAGCCATCAAAACTGCTTGACCGCCCGGCCCGGGGAACGCAAGCGTCAAACGCGGCTGCGGGCTGAGTCGCTGATGTACGGGCCCCACTAGCGGAAACCGCCCCGGCGTGGGCGGCCGCATTAACCACGGCGCGGTAAAACGAACCGTCGCCGACTGACGCGCTGGGCGCCCCGTCACCTCAACCGCCACCCGCGCACGCCACTCCGCCTAAAAAGGCGCGCCCGTACTGGAGCGCCGCGCCACGTCAGCCGAGATCGTGCGAACGCGAACGGCCGGTTTCGGTCGACGGGCCGATGCACCGCCACGATAACCACGACTCGCGCGAAATACGGAGGAATGCCCCTGGTCAAAGGTAACGGGCGACGATTGCTTCCAAGGTAAGCCAAAAACCGCCTCGAGGCGTTCCGCGGAGGCAGGGGTTCGAAGCCCGGCCCATCGAATGGGTTCGGACGGGCGCCCCGGCCAAAGCGGAAACAAACGAGGGTAGGGCAGCAAGCTCAACCCTCGAGCGGAAGGGCTCGATCGCTTCTTTTTCCGCTGCCTTACTGATCAGGAGTTCGAAACCTAGCCCTCGAACGGGTTCGATAGGTGCTCCAGATCAACAGAGTTAGGGACGATTCGGGCGTGCTCATCATGAATTTACCCTGAACGCGAAGTTCGGGGACGCCCCTATTGTGTTCAAGGTCAGACAAAGGAAGCTAGTTGAGGGATCCCATCGAGGGAGAGCTTCGTCGCCCTTGGCCCCTGTCGGACGAGACCAAGCCCCTGCCTAGCAAACCTTTGCGAGTGCTCGCTGATGGACATGTCTCCGGACCATGAGCCGACCCCCAACGAATGGGGCACGGACGCCCACTTGAACTACCCGTTAAAAGCTCGAACGAGACCACCGCGTTCGCGAACCCGCTCGAGGGTAGCGCAGAGCGTCTCACCCCTCAGCCCCACGAAGGGGAAGCGAGGGTCACCATACGAAAAAGACGTGGAGTTCAATCGATCGTCCCTTCTAGGCCAAAGGGCTCGGGGGCTCCACGCACAGCAACACGAAACCCCTCTAGACACAAAAAATCGAACTCGCTCACAGGGTGGCCCCGGAACATGAAAACCCGGCTCATGAGGGTTGCAACCTTTGCACGAGTAAAATCACTCCCGCAAAGGCTCGGGGGCTACACCCGCGGGTGCGCTAGCGCGCCCCCACAAAAACCAGGCATAGTCTAAAATCGGAGCCCCGGCACGGAACGTCGCAGATATCGCCTCGAGACTGACCCTTTACGCGAGTAAATCACTCCCGTAAAGGCTCGGGGGCTACTGTCAGGGACCAAATTAGGGGGTCCCTCAACTATCCGGGTAACCACCCTCAAAAAACGCAATGAGGCCTGAAACCAACAAATAAATTCACACCAAAGAGCCCATATGGCCCGCTACCAGCCATTCAAGCCCAGCAACGGCCCACGGAGGGACGTCACAACCACGCCTGAAACTCCGCCTCGCTCGAGGGTACCACGCCTCCCCTCGAGTCACGGACCCCCGCCCCGCCTCGGTCGAGCACATCTCGACCCCTCGAGCAACGCAAGGACCAGGAATACCAACTCCCGCACCGGGCGCCAAAGTCAACAGAGAAAATCCCCCTTGCACGTTGCCTCTGACAAAATCTGAAGGCACTGTGCCCCCATCAACATGGACAGACAGGAGTCGCAGCATGCGCGACACTGTATCCCCGGTGTCACTGACCCCAACCGTACTTTCGTACGGCTTCGCCAGGGGCCCCCCGTCGTCCCCCGCACCGGAAGGGTCCTCGGGGCATCCCCGGGGGACCCCACCAGCGGGAATCGCCGATGACCGGAAGCACAGCACCGGTCAAACAAACGTGACCGGTCCAGCAAGGTAAACAATAAGATCTCCTAACCCTTGCCAACCACGTTTTCCCAACGGATCGTACACAGTGGCAACGGTAGGCTGTGCACCTACACCGCCCGCTCCCGTCCTCAACGAAGGGGGCCCCCCATGGCGAAGTATAGATGGTACCGGGCCACCCAGGTGGCAGCCACCCCATACGAATACGGCCTGGCACCACCCCAGAGCAAAAGCCGGTCGCACCGGCCCGACGGAGCAGGTCATATTCCCCTGGTCATCATGACTGGTAAAAGCATCTGGCGCTAAGCTACGACCTACATGGTACTAGCTTCTCCGCCCACAATCCCTCGAAGCAGTACGGAGTTCCCTCGGCCAGGGATACGGCATCACTTCGACCACCTCGAAGTAGTCCGGAACGACCCCTCGAGGCCTCGATAGGACGGAAGCGAGAAGGCCCCGTACCGGTGAACAGGGCCTAAAAAACAACCTCAATCAAAGACTGCAAGGGAGGAACGCGACCGGAGCAAGCATGTCCCCTCTGTAGGATACGCCGTATGAATCACACTGTAGCACACACTGTACCCACAACTGTAACCCGTCTCCCCCTTGAACTATAAAAGGGAGAGAGGGAGCCCTGTAGAAGGGACGACCGAACAGTTCGCACACCTTGGCATAGGCTGAGATGCGAACGCACGGCAACACACGCCCGATATTGGCAACAAGCTCAATCAATCTCACCACACCCACAGGGACTTGGAGAACGCCTCTCCTCTCCCGCATCCACTTGTAGCCCCCCTCTACATGCACCCCGGTGCAAAGCTAATACGAGTGCCGCGAGCACACCCCTGCTGGACGTACGGCCCCGCGGCCAGAACCAGGATAAACCCGTGTCCCTGTGTTAGCTTCCGCATCAACCATCAAGGGACCAGACACAGCGCATTTCTGCGCGGTGTAGGGAGTGCCGGCCATTTTCGACACCGACACCTGCCCTCCTTTATATATCCCAGGGGGCAAGGTTACATGGTAAGTTCCCTAGTTGGTTACAATTGGGAGTCCTAGTCCTAGTAGGAGTACACGAGTAGTTGTCCGAGTAGTTCTACTAGGACTAGGTCTTCTGTCTTGAGGGTACCCGAGGATGTATATCCCACAAGCCCCCGAGCATCTTGCGCATTTGCTTCAAGTCTTGAATCTGCTTCAGCATCTTCGAGTAGTTGTAGTAAAGCGCAAGACGCTCAGATCTTCTCTGACGAGTAGTTCATTGGAGTGCATCTATCGATGCACCCAATGGGTGTAGCCCCCGAGCCTCCGAGTACTTTCAAAAGTGTCGGAGACTCAAAAGCAGTCTTCTATTCTTCATCTTGAGTAGTTCAATGGTGTGCACCGATCAGGTGCACCCATTGGGTGTAGCCCCCGAGCTTCGAGTAGTTTTTAAGAAACTAGTCGGAGGTCTTGAATTGATCAACAATAGGCACAAAAAATGTGTACTTTTTGAGTATAGCCCCCGAGCCTCGAAGCGAATGTTTACATCCGGTCCGAGGGTCAAGAACATAATCTTCAAAGTAGCTTCTTTGCTGGTGCCAAGTTTCACTGATGTGAGTGCTTCGCCGTTTGAGTACCGACTGGTGCCAGTACTCGTCTCCATGTCTTAGCGTGTAGCCCCCGAGCTTCAAGCGACTAGTTAAAGTACTCAGCATGTGAGCACCGACTAGTATAAGTACTCGATCGGCTCCGCAGCGTCATGAAGAGGCGAAGTGGTGCCAAGTCTCACTAGTGTGAATACTCAGCGTGAACCCTGCAGTTTAAATATATAGGATTAGTAGTATCCGTTCAAGAAAAATCCATGAAGGATAATAATAGCATGTGGTAATGCATGTAAAGGTTTTCGCTCGTGCTCTTGTTAGACTTTTAACCACTCGAATAATAGCCCTGTTACGTTTAAACACTTGGTCCCTCTTAACCATAGCCCGCAAACGTGACACCATAGCCCGCAAACGTGAGACTGGTGTCTTCTTTGACGTGTAGGCGTGTAGGTGTTGCGAAGGAGCCGAAGCTTCACGAATTAAGGTGCATGCTACCGAGTGGTGTTGGTCATTAAGAGTAGACAACAAGCATAAAGTAGTCGACATGCGACGGAAGTATGCGGAGTGCGCAAAAAAGGTAGTCGGTTAGGACTTTTCTCCTGTTGGAGAGGTCACACGGAGGATTGTAACCCATCGGCGAAGAATCTCGAATCTGTAGATATAGCCCCTGAGAGCCCTACGTAGTTCGATGCACCAAGTCCGTGGGCTAGTGCCCTGCGTAACTCGATCTACCGAATACGTGGGCATAATCGTGACATGCTCCACAGTCAGCGATAGTACGGCCCAGCATGTGTAGAACAAGCTGAAAAATTATTGTAAAGAGAATAATTATTAAATAAGACTTAGCTTTGTTCGCGGACTATTGTCGACGAAGCTGTGGCGGTTGGCGATGAAGCCGACTAGTCGGAGTCGATTCCGACTAGTTGTTGATGAAGCCGTAGCCGTTTTCGACTAGTTTTAACTAGTCGAGTAGTCGAAATAGTCGTACGAAATCGAAGTCGAAGTTGAAGACGAATCCGCAGTTGAGGCAGAGTCCGCAGTCAAGGTCAAAATCGAATCCGTGATTGTAGTCGAGGTTGAGCTCGACGATGTTGTTGAAGTCGCCGGGAACGGTCACGGTCGATCCGTGAGGAACGACTCGAAGCCACCCTCGCCATCGGAGACGAAAGTCCATGCGCTGATGACGAAAGTTGTGCCGTTTTGGACGTCCCTTGCTCTGAAAGTTGATCCCATCGCGCCTAGCGGTGAACTTTGACGAGCGAGCCCCACGGTGGGCGCCAAGTGTCGACGAATTATGTCGTGCACGTCTGCTTGGGGGTACACCAGAGAGTAGAATTGTGGGCCTCGCCTAGTTCTAGGAACGACAGTGTACGAACAACACAAGATTTAGACAGGTTCGGGCCGCGAGTAGCATAATACCCTACGTTCTGTATGCTGGATTGTATTCCTCATACGGTTGGGTATGATGTCTTGTTGGACATACCGAACTAGAGACCCCTGCCCTCCTTTATATATCCCAGGGGGCAAGGTTACATGGTAAGTTCCCTAGTCGGTTACAATTGGGAGTCCTAGTCCTAGTAGGAGTACACGAGTAGTTGTCCGAGTAGTTCTACTAGGACTAGGTCTTCTGTCTTGAGGGTACCCGGGGATGTATATCCCACATAGGGTAAACAAATCTAGGATCAACCTTGTTGGCACTTCTTACGATCCAATATCAGAATTGGGGAATCCCGGTACTGGATGCAAGGAGTGTTCAGTGGTTTTCCTTATGGCTTAGTAAAATATATAAATATTCTGCAAGCGCACAGAATCACCGCTGTAGCACTTCACCTGGGAGTATCCCGAGGTATCGTAATTTATATTTCCGTAGGGAAGCTTTGGCAAGAGTACTAGTGAACAGATATTCGAGACTATCAGAGAGGGGTACACGACTAAACAAGACAGGAAATAAACGGTATTGGATAGGAGTGGATATACCGGACACACAGCTCAAGGGATACTTGTCACACCCGGATTTACACAGAAACCCGAGTGCTACTATATGTGTGCCCAGGAAGTCCATAGAACACATATAGTCAACAAATATGATAACAGAAACACAAATGTTGAAAATAAATGCTTTATTAATGAGAGAGTTTACATCAGAGTTGCTTCATAAATGAACTAACCAATACAGCGAAAGACTAATAACAACTCTCTCTAAACAAGGCCGTACTCCACAGGGACTCTGACTGGGAGAACACACTCAGTAGAACGGCAGATCCTCCGGAAACTCAACAGCACACTCACGCTCAGCCCAACCTGTTACCCATCCGGGATTTTGTTGAATTTAAGCAAGTGTAAGTAACAAAATTACTTAGCAAGTATAGCACGGGGTATGAGGCCAAAAAGGTTTGACTCGGTTTGACTGCATTAGCATTTTTAAGTTGATCCTTTTTAACTTCATCCAATTTACTACAAGTGAATGGACTCCCAGTTGTAACCCATAGTGTAAGTCATTTAAACAACAGTAATAAACTTCAAGTTCTAATCGAAAAGGATCCAGGCCGCTCGTGACCCTGAGCAAGGCTATCATGATAGATTTACACTCTGCAGAGGTTTCGCCCTTTACCCACCAGTCGCGTAAAAGTTCAAAGGAACTTTGCACCCAACCACGCACATCAACACTACCGAGGTGTGACGGCATAGGGACGCTACGAGGCTTTTCACAAGACACCCTAACAAGACAGTAGCCGCTATGGTAACATAGGCAGCATGACCCAAGGCACCGAGAATGACGTATGCCTATGGAGTCCACCATAGGGGGGTCATTAGCGTCCATCGCGCGGCAACATGCCAACAAATAATTAAATGTGCAACGTGTGGAGTTCCCAGTCCAAGGACTCCCAACACGGGACTGTGTCTCACAGGGACATAGCCGACGGTTAAACCGCCCTGGTGGATCAAACCATACTCTCACCTATGCTTCCCACAACGCCGCTGGCCCCGTCGGTAACTACTGCCAAGCTAGGGCCGTACAAGCTACTTGTCCAAGACCAGAGCCATTATAGTTCTGGCGGTGGCAACAGGCTCCTGGGTTTCCGCTTTAAGAAACGGTCCTTACGGAGAGACACTAGGGCCTGGCACGCAGCTGACGCCCTAGTTCCCTTAACCATGTTGCTAAAAAGCATATTTTATCATTAAAGATTGAAGTGAACCACTATATCAAGATTAACATTAATAATAAAGGTGACAGTAGCTGCACCTAGCAAAAGCCTACCCAATAATGCAATAACCCAAGGTAATCAAGGGAACAGGAATACAAAGCTAGGGATATCCTTAGGGGTACATCAATTTAAATGCATGAATGTAAATAAATGTAGTACATAAGTGGGTAGGTAGCAAGGATTGTCCATTGCTATAACTTGCCTTCCTCAAAGTGTTGTTGCTGCTGCTGTGAGTCCGGCTCCTGAAAATCCTCGTACTCAAAGTCCAACGCGAACGGCTCACCGACTGGACACGAATCACCACACACAAGCATCCACAAGCCAATACATGCAAACAAAGGTATTCTATTAGAAACAGTACACCAAACAGTAAAAACAGTACAAAATAAGGGTTTAAATCTATTCTACGCTTCACTACGAATAAATGAGCGCGAAAATCACACTAATCGGAGCTAAAACGAAGAAGTTATGGTGTTTTGAAGGTTCAGGGACTATTCTGTAAGAAAACAGGGACCTATGCGTAATTATGCGTTAAAACAGAAGGTCTTAGGCGCAAAAAGACGAGGGCCGGACCGTGGGTTCTAATTTTTAAGAGCTCAGGGGGTTTTTCAAAGAAAACAGGACCGGAACGCAATTATTTTTGAACTGAGGGGCTCTTAAGCAAAATGGCCAGCGCTGACCGTTACGGTCAGCTTTGACCCGAGGTCAGGGCGGATCTGGGCCCTTGGATCCAGATCGGAGGGCTAGGGTTGAAAGGGGGAGAAGGGGGTTGCCGGCGGGGGTGGAGACGGCGGCGCTGCCCGGTTTCGCGGCGGGGGCTCGCCGAAGCTGAGCCTAGGCGGCGCTAGAGGCCTCGGTTTTCGACGTGGTTTGATCCTACAGGTTCGGGATGGAAAGGCGAATTCAACTGGGTGGTTCAAACTGAGGTTCGGCCACTGGTGGTGACTGGCGACGGCGAGCGGCGGAGGCTGTTCCCAGCGAACGGAGGCGGGGTACCGGAGAGCGAGAGACAGAGGGAAAGAAGACTTGGGAGGGTCCTTACCCTAGCACGGTCCTCTGGGCAGAGTCGGATTGGGGCGTGGCGGCGTCGAGGTGGAGATCGACGACGGGCCGGCGCTCGAGCTCGAGAGCAGCGGCGCTGCGAGGCGTGAGGAGAGAGGCGGGGCTCGGGTGAGAACTTGGTGATGCTCAGGAGGGTCTCGGGGGTAGCTTTTATAGCCCAAGGGGTGGGTCTAGGGCGCCGGAGTGGACGTGGCTCGCACGCCAAGGTGAGCGGCGGCTGCGATTTGCTTCCCAAGCGGAGGCGGACCTTCCATAGGGGGAGCGCGCCGCGAAAGGAAAGGAGCGAGAGGGGGAAGCTTCGTGGAAGCTTCCGGGGGTCCACAGGCAGGGCGAAGGCGGCTCAGGGGCAGGGCCGAGGCGGCTGTGCGGTCGAGCTTGGGCTCGGCCTTGGGCGCCCACGTCCGGAGGTAGGGGATGACAGGGTGGGGCCCATGCGGCAGAGGGAGAAGAGAGGGGAGGCGGGCCGGTGCGGTGTGCTGGGCTGGCGCGGAAGGAGGGAAGGGAGCTGGGCCGGCTTGGCTGGCCTTTGGGCTCTGGCGGGGGAGGAAAGGAGAGGGGGAAAGGGATGGGCCTGCTCGGGGAAAAAGAGAGGAGTGGGGCGCTGGGCCGCGGAAAGGTGGGCCGAGCGGTGAGGGAGTGGGCTGGGCTGGTTGGAGAAAAGGGAGGGAGGGAGCAAAGGTGAGCTTGGGAATTTAGTTCAGGGGGCAAAACAGACTCGGGCCTAACAACTTTTCTAGAGCTCCAAACAGAGTGATTCAAATTTGAATTTAAATAAATTTTAACTCTCATTTGAACCACAAGCAATACAAAACTCAATGCAGCAGCATGAATGCAACAAAAATGTTTCTACACCTTATATTTGATTTTAATTTTCAGAAATTAACTATTTAACCTACATTAAATATGATAATAAATAAAATTTTAAATAGGCTATTTTTGGGTGTTACAATACTCGGATAGATGAGAGAAGGTATAGCTAGTTGGGAGGACAACGAGAAGAGATAAAGGATTCATGGGGACTCTATCTATCTAGGCCAAGTGGTTAGAGATACAGCGGCTAAAGAGCCAGCACTAAAAGGTCCGGAATAAGTCTACTGTCTTTCTTGGGGACTATAGAGCCTCCGACACACAGAAAGGGATGAGAAGGGGTGCCAATTGCAAGTGAGAGGTGGAGTGTATGTTTATCTCGATCTTAGAAGCATGAAAGATTCATCACTAAGGTCACAACAATTTGACAAAGCTCACTAAGATGACGAGCAGCATATGGTAGAAAGTTTTGGAACTAATCCTATCATATGGCTCTGGTAGGTATTATGACCAATGAGGAACTTTGTTTTTATTTTTGAAAGCATAATCATCCGAGATTCTCACCATACTAGGAGCAGAAATAGAATTCAACCAAAGTCTCACCATATCAATTCCCACAACAACCTGGCCGAACTGGGCCTGGCCCGTGGCCGGCCTCAGCTGCACCGCCTCTGGTCTTGGGCCCCCCTGGGTTGTCTTCTGCTGCGTGGGATTGAGTTGTGTGGGCCCAGGATGACTTGGCACGGGTCCGGTTGAGTTGGCGGTCGTCCTACATGGCGTTTGATGCGTTCGTTTGGTTGTCGCTGACGTGGACGGCTCCCGGCGGCCCGTACGGCTAAGGGGGATAACCGGCCGAACATGTCGTTCGGCCGTTTCTGTCATTTCCGACCCCTATAGCACGTGTTTCGTGATATTGTACCTGCAAACATGACACTCATCAAAACTCATGAAACTTTATTAGAAATAAACCTAAGTACATGGAATGTTGCATAGTCTCTCATTAATTCCCGAGTATTGGTGGTCGGATTTGGGTTGTAACGACCGCCAACAAGCTCCCCCAAGCTTAGCTCTTTGCTCGTCCTCGAGCAAAGATATAAACTTAGGCTCGGTGGATCAGGAGTTGCTACAATGTCACTTTCTCTTGCAGGTAACATTATAAACAACTAGTACTCAAAAATACTTAAGTCATCGGCAAAGTTTTTAAATCACCTTTTACCTATGGGGCTTATAGCAATCTCCTTATCTTGGGCAGTTGAAAGGATGAACAGCTTAAACTCAATTTTATTCCACTCTACTCTTTTTAGGATCCCATATCGGAGTTTTCCACGGGTTTTGAAAAACTTAAATTGTTCCTCAATTGGCACACTCAATCACTCA
>OAMR01000729.1:382520-403910 GCA_900205405.1 Echinochloa crus-galli | reverse complement strand
TTGAAGTTCAAATCGGATTTTAAAATCCAATTTCAATTAATAAAGCATTTATTTTCAGCATTTGTGTCTCTGTTATCATATTTGTTGACTATATGTGTTCTATGGACTTCCTGGGCACACATATAGTAGCATTCGGGTTTCTGTGTAAATCCGGGTGTGACAGCGCGCCCCCTGTTTTCGCCGTCGCCCTCCTCCCCGCCTCAAGCAGCGCCGCCACACGCAACTCGCCGGAGCAGAGCCGAGCGCCACCGGCGCCATTGCCGCCGGCACTGGCCGCGCAATCCGCCGTTACGAAGGTCATCGGAGCAAGCGGCCACCACCACGACGTCCCCCGCGCTGCACTGAACCTCCTCGGCCAGCTCGCGTCTCCGCCCCGCCGCCAGAGTGCCTCTCCCGCGTGCGCCGGCCACCGCCGGTCCCTGCTTCCGCCGCGGGCGAATCCCGGCGAAGGTGGGGAATAGAGAGAGGGGGTCGTGGGGGATCTCGTGGAGCTGCTCACCATAGGAGAAGAGGGCCGGGACTCGCCCGCGGCGGAGGAAGGGACCGGCGGTGGCCGGCGCACGCGGGGGAGGCACTCTGGCGGCGGGGCGGAGACGCGAGCTGGCCGAGGAGGTTCAGTGCAGCGCGGGGGACGTCGTGGTGGTGGCCGCTTGCTCCGATGACCTTCGTAACGGCGGATTGCGCGGCCAGTGCCGGCGGCAATGGCGCCGGTGGCGCTCGGCTCTGCTCCGGCGAGTTGCGTGTGGCGGCGCTGTGTGAGGCGGGGAGGAGGGCGACGGCGAAAACAGGGGGCGCACGGGGCCTCGGGCGTCGGTTTATAGGAGCGCGGGGAGCCGGGGAAGGAAAACGCGGCGATGGCGGCGAAAATTGCGGCGGCGGCGCGTCGCGCGCACCTGGCTGGCGCAGGGGCGGGGAGACGCAGGCCGGGATGGGCCGAAAGAGGGAGGTGGGCCGGTCGTCCTGGGCTGGTCCGGGGAGTGGGAAAGGAGGTGAGCTGGCGGGGGAAGAGCTGGGCCGGGGCGTGCTGGGTTTCGGCCCAAGAGAGAAGGGAGGTGGGGCGCCGCGCTGGGCTGGGTTTTAGCTGGGCTTCGGCCCATTAGGGTTTGGGGATTTGTCTTCTTTTTATTTTCAGAAATATTATTTCACGAGCAAAGATTAATCTAGAAATATCTAGATAAATCAATTGAGCCATGAAAAATATTCAGAAAATTCCAAAAATCTCAGGAAAAATCCCGGGGATATATTTGGACATGAGGAACCCAAATAAAATATTTGGAGCTCATGAAAAAGATTTTTGCACCCTTCAGAAATTGGAATTTCTCCAGAAAAATAGGAATAAATCCCAGAAAAATTTGGAAAATTCCCATTAGACTTCTAAGTGCATTTTTGAAAACTTTTACACTCATAAAGCCACTAAATGCAGTCAGCATGAATGCAAGGCACTCAACATTAAATCTATATTGCTTTAATTTAATCTAGAAAACACATTTTCCTATACTAAATTCCCTGCAAATTATAGTAAATCTTGGAAAATTTTAGAAAATTGAGAAAATTATTATATTATTTATGCTAATAAATCACATCCCAAAATCCAAAAATTTTGGGGTGTGACAAACTACCCTCCTTAAACGGAATCTCGTCCCGAGATTCAGAGAGAGAGGAGGAGCAAGGAGAACATGTCAACAAGATTCTGGAAGGGAGTACTTGATGTAGCTGGTTCCTTCTTCTTCCTCTTCCTCGTTGATGCAGCTGCGAAGTCTCTACTTCAAGTCTTCTTTAGCTCCATCTCTTCATCTTGGGGACTGCCTTCTGGCTTTCTTCTTGATGTTCTTCATTTGATTTGCGAGGAAAGGATAGCAAGAAAAACAAGGAGGTGCAGGGAAAAAGAGAGAGAACCCAACTACACAATCATTACAAAGAAGCAAATCAATCAAAGGCATAATAACAAGCATTACGAGCACACTAAATCAAATTTAAACACACAAGTTTAAAAGCAACCCTAAACGTTGTCAATAAGGTCAAGGGAATCCTCCTAGGCAAGGTTATCTCTTCAGTCTTCTTTGCGCCAACTTCTTGATTGCAGTGACAACGAGTTCGACGTAGTCTTGTAATCTGAAGTCGCTCAGGCTTGAACTTCTTCTAGTAGACTAGTGCCTTCATTCTTCAAGTGACTTGGGAATGCATCAGGACTATACGGATAATCTAAGTGTTTTAGGATAACGGAAAAGTAGCAAAGGCACTTTGGAATCAAAAGTCAAGGAAAGAATCCAAAGTGGTAATACTTGAAGAATAAAGAGGTTTGAAATGAAAATAGTGTCAACGAACAACTTAGTAAACAAGGATACTCGCAACAGTCATAGAAAATTTCAAGGGGCAGGATAAGCGATCAAGGTAAAGCAACAAGGAGGAGTTAAATAGACAACAATTAAAATTAGCAATTTATCAAACCAAGGTAGAGGTAAATAATCAGAAGTCAAGGATGAGAAGTAAATTATCAAGGAGAGTATAAAGCATCTAAGGATACAATGACCAAAGAGAAATTGTCAAGGAGGGGAAAATGCTCAAGGATAACACTTTTTATGGATCAGAATCTCAAGGATAGAGGAGGCAAGGGTTGTATGGCAAAATAAGCCTTAAGGATTGACCAGTACTACCTAGGCTGCGGTCCCTACAGTTAGCATAGCTTTGATACCAATTTGTCAGACCCGGATTTACACAGAAATCCGGATGCTGCCATATGTGTGCCCAGGATGTCCACAGAACACATATAGCTTTCAAATATGGAAATCAGAGTACATATACTCGAATAAAATAGGTTTTACATCAGAGTTTAGCACATACACAGCGGAAGTCAATTTAATAACTCAACAGGTAGAGCCTCAAGTCCACAGGGACACCGACTGGTTGACCACAGCTCAGATGTACGGACGATCCTCAGGAAACTCAGTAGCTGTCTCATTCACTCCATCTGTTACCCATCCGGGATTTTGTTGAATAAAGGCAAGCGTAAGTAATTGTCTTACTTAGCAAGTATAACACGGTGTATGAAGGCTAAAAAAATAAGGCTTGACACGGCTGAACTACATTAGCACTTTTAGTTGATTCATTTTATCATTCACCAAGTTACTACAATTAAATGAATCCCAGTTGATAAACCCATGTTGAATCCCACATTTATTATTGTATGTCTTCAATTAACAATAATAAATACCATCTTCTAATCATAAAAGGATCCAGGCCGCTCGTGACCCTGAGCAAGGCTATCATGATAGATCGTACACTCTGCAGAGGTTTCGCCCTTTACCCACCAGTCGCGTAAAAGTTCAAAGGAACTTTGCACCCAACCACGCACATCAACACTTCCGAGGTGTGACTGCATAGGGACGCTACGAGGTTTTTCACAAGACACCCTAACAAAACAGTAGCCATTATGGTACAACACAGGCAGCATGATCCAAGGCACCGAGATCGTCTGAATCCCAGGGCGCTCCCGTAGGAGGGTCAATGGCGTCCAGAGCGCGGTAAGAATACCAACAACAATTTAAATAGCGCAACGTGTGGAGCCCCCACACTAACGGAAGCTCCCAACATGGGACTGTGCCTAACGAGGCGTAGCCGACGGTACCCCCGTCCTTGGTGGATCAAACCATACTCTCACCCATGCTTCTCATAACGCCGTCGGTCCGTCGGTAACTACTGTCAAGGTAGAGCCGTGTCGGCCCGTCGGTAACCACTGCCAAGTTAGAGCCGTACAAGCTACTTGTCCAAGACCAGAGCCATTATAGTTCTGGCGGTGGCGACAGGCTCCTGGGTTGCCGCTTTAAGAACCAGTCCTTTCAGAGAGACACTAGGGCCAAGCGCTATCGTACGCCCTAGTTCCCTGATCCATGTTGGTAAAAAGCAATTTTAACATTAACGTTGAAATGAACCATTATATCAAGATTAACAGTAAAGCAAAGGTGACAGTAGTGGTGCCTAGCAAACTTTTACCCATATGCAATAACCTAAGGTAATCAAGGTATATGATAAACAAAGCTAGGTACAACCTTAAAGGGAAACAATTTAGACACATGCATATGCAGTAAATAATGTATTAAGGGTGTGTAGGTAGCAAGGATTGTCCATGCTATACTTGCCTTTATCCAAATGTTAGCTGCTTAGAATCTTGAACTCTTGCTCTTGCTCTCGCTCTTGCCATTAATCTTCCGAGTCTCGAACCTCGCTCCTTCTACTCGAAGCAAGCAACGGCACAGACATACAAGCAAACAAACAAGTACAACTAAGAACAGTACACCAATCAAAAGAAAAGCTTTTAAAAGAGAGCACTAAAGGATAGGGCTCGGTTCCACGGTCACGTGAGCGCAAGAATCGCTGGAAACGGAGCTATGGTTGAAAAGATACGCCTATCGAAAGATTTGTATAGTAAAAGGGCATAAAAGACTATATGCTTGATTAATTTTAATTAAATAAAAAGAATACAAAAGATATTTCAGAGAAACATCTTATGTTGGAATTAATCCAATTCTATTTGGATTTGCAAATCCGGGGTAGAACTAATCATATTTTATTTTTAAATTTTTATGTAAAATTTATGCAAGTTAAACATTTAACTTTAATAAATAAAACAGGTAAGAGCATCTAACTGATAATAAGATATTTCGTGTTTAACTAACCAATATTATATTTGAAACAAATTAATGTTTGTATTATTCAGATTAACATTTAATTATGAAAACTCAAAGTTGAAAACTAATTAGCTTTTATTTTGAAAATTGATTAAATTAATGATTAAGTACATTAACATTAGTTTATCAAAACCCGATGTTTATCTTAGTCAGCTTTTATTTATAAAACTACATGAGCAAATATTAATCAAATTAATATTATTAAGGAAAATCGATGTGTAGATCTTAATTAGATTTTATTTATGAAAGCACATGTAAATAGTCTTTAATCAAACTAATATTAAATAAAATTTAGAAATACATGGCACAAGTTGAATGACAGTGCTAAATCATAGATTTGATTGATATGAATCTAACACTCGAAAACGAACTAAATCGGGTCTATAACGCGTGATCTATATGTTAAACAAGGTTTCAGGGGCATAAGCGCAGATAATCATAGATCTGGAGGGTTAGCAGCCAACTTTCGCAAGACACTATAAATAGTGCTCGCAAAACAGATAAAGGTTGGGGTTAACATTGTAAAAGAGCTCGGGCTGGGTTGGAGTGTGAAGGTGGGTTTCTCGTAGGGGGTTTTCCGGAAGATAGCCAAGACACATGAAACGAATCTAAGGTTACAAGGTTCTCCAGGGGGGCATTTGCAAAAATGTCGTCTTCCTCCTCAGTCCATGGCGCGCGGCGGCCCTTGTGCTCCTGCTCGCCGGCGCTCCGGTGGCCTAGGGTCTCGGCGAAGGTGAGGAATAGAGAGAGGGGGTCGTGGGGGATCTCGTGGAGCTGCTCACCATAGGAGAAGAGGGCCGGGACTCGCCCGCGGCGGAGGAAGGGACCGGCGGTGGCCGGCGCACGCGGGGGAGGCACTCTGGCGGCGGGGCGGAGACGCGAGCTGGCCGAGGAGGTTCAGTGCAGCGCGGGGGACGTCGTGGTGGTGGCCGCTTGCTCCGATGACCTTCGTAACGGCGGATTGCGCGGCCAGTGCCGGCGGCAATGGCGCCGGTGGCGCTCGGCTCTGCTCCGGCGAGTTGCGTGCGGCGGCGCTGCGTGAGGCGGGGAGGAGGGCGACGGCGAAAACAGGGGGCGCGGGGCCTCAGGTATCGGTTTATAGGAGCGCGGGGAGCAGGGGAAGGAAAACGCGGCGGTGGCGGCGAAAATTGCGGCGGCGGCGCATCGCGCGCGCCTGGCTGCAGGGGCGGGTAGACGCAGGCTGGGATGGGCCAAAAGAGGGAGGTGGGCTGGTCGTCCTGGGCTGGTCCGCGGAGTGGGAAAAGAGGTGAGCTGGCGGGGGAAGAGCTGGGCCGGGGCGTGCTGGGTTTCGGCCCAAGAGAGAAGGGAGGTGGCACAAGTTTTCAGGATCCTATCTCGGAGTTTTCCACAAGTTTTGAAAACTGAAAGTTGTTCCTCAATTAGCACACCCAATCGCTCTAGTGTATTTGAATCCTCACCAAAGGCTTGTGTCTTCTTTTTATCCTAGCATCTAATATGGCATCCTATATTTTGCTAAGTCAAAGACCGGATCTTTGGGGAAACAAATCACACCTTTAGATCAAGAAGTGCAAGTGTGTGGAATGGATGGAGTGGAATTTGGTGGAAACTCCTTGAGATGATTCTTCCTCTCCTTGATTTATTTTCGAGAACATGGGCTATCTTTTATTTTCTTCATATTTTTTGCCATGCCACTTGACATGCTTCTCTTTTTCTCTTTCTTTTTGCCATGCTCTTTGGCATGCTTTTCTCTCTTTTTTTCTTTATTTTTGCCATGCTTCTTTGGCATGCTTTTCTTTTTGCATAGCCCATGTCTCTATCATGGATATTTGGAGAGGGAGATCATAGAACATGGAGCATTTATTTTGTGGATGGATGATGGAAATGTTTGCTAACTCCCAGTGTAGGAATTGCAAGTGAGAGGTGGTGTGTACGTGAATCTCGATCTTTAAGAGCATGAAAGTTCCACCCAAAGGTCACAACAATTTGACAAAACTCACTAAGATGACAAGCAGCATATGGGTGGAAATCTTTTCACTAAGCTTATCATATGGCTCTAGTGGGTATTTTGACCAATGAAGAACTTATTTTATTTTGAAATTATAAATCTCCGAGATTTTCACCGTACTAAGAGCAGAAATAGAACTTGACCAAAATCTCACTATATCAATCCCCACAACAACTTAGATGTGGAATAAAGCATGTGCTCCCATAAGGTTTTCAGGTTCATTTTTACTCATGCCAATTAATTCAAGTACCATCAAGCAACTAGTTGAAGCAAAGTACAAACAAGATTAATGACAGAGCAACTATTCATCATTTCCAAGATGAGAGGCATATGATTCATTCCATGCATAGTTGGAAGTTATTTTATTAAAGGGAAATATTTTTGGTATTGTTTTCATTTTTTTAGATGCAATGGAAATGAAAAGGGAAAAAACAATTGTAAGATCGAAATGCTGGGTAGGTGTCGAACGTACCTCGAATGCTGAGCACGAAGCAGCCGGCTCGGGATGGGGCCATGCCACACCCCCGGCCAGGCAGCTCCTAAGCATCAACGACATCAACCTCAGGAACGAGCGGGAGCAGAACACTTTCAACGAGCTTCGGGTGAAGGAGTTCGAGCACACCCGTGTTTTTGAGCAGGACTTGCTCAGGGACACGGGTATGGATGAGTTCACGGAAGTCTTCCAGGCCATTGGCTGGGAGAACTTCTGGCACATCAATGAACAAGGTTCGTACCTGCTCACCCTCGAATTCCTTTCTACTTTGGTTTCAGAAACTGGGGGGATTCGTTTTCAGTTTTCAACCAAGAGTTCTTTTGCTCTTGGAGGGATTTTAGTTCGGGTCTCGGATTTTCAAGCCGTTGTTCCTTAGACCCGAACAAAGCACTGAAAAGATTTGATCGGGGGGCATTTTGGCAAAAGATTTCAGGGAACACCAACTGTCATGCGCCTCACACAAACAGTATCCATAACCCCACTTTGCGATTCATGCATCATTGGGTGTCTATGACGGTATTCCCCCGGGCAGATTTGTGCCCAGTCAACACCATTGAGTTGCGGGTTCTCTTTGCCATGGTCAAGCAAATTCCCTATTCACCTGTGAAAGACATGGTTAGTCACTGACTGTCTCATATTTCTCGTGTGGGTAGCATGGCGATGACTTCTCTAGTCACTCGACTTGCCAACCATCTGGGCATCCTCCAAGGCGCCCGGCTCACGTACATCGAGACAGCGCGGTCCGTCGTGGATGCCGAGCACTTTGTGCACGCCCACATGATACGACGGACGCCTGACGCAACGCTAGTTATGATTTATCGTGGTTATACAACTGAAGTGCCCTTGCCTTGTGCAGCACTAAGGTTGTATACCACGACGAAACTAACCCTTCAGCTGAGGACCGAGTCGGACGACTCTCCACCCTGGAGAGAGCCGGCTCGGCATAGTGTTGCAGGTGATGGACCAGTCACAAGGGGACGAGCCAGGCGTGATGCTAGGCTCGCCACCTCACAGGAGCCGGAAGATGCACCACAGATGCCGCACCGACATACCTCCGCTTTTGAGGCTACTTACGACATGTACACCGGCGCTGGGACGTCCGGAGCAGGAGGCTCCGGGCAACACCAGGAGCCGAACTACTTCGCCTCAGAATGCTGGGGGGTACGACCATACCTCTTAGCACGACGTCCACGAACAAGCGGAAGACGCTTCGACTACGGCCGGGAGTTGTCCTACATCTCCGACCGAGTCGAGTTCATCGACGACCGTACCCGAGAGATTCAAGACACGCTAGCCCGCCATTCTCAGTACCATCAAGAGAATAGCGGGATGTTAGCGTCCATCCAGCATGACGTCCACGAGCAAGCGGATCAGGTGAGCCAGTACCTGTCAAGATTTCATTCCTACCAGTGAGAAGTCCAAGCTTGGGGGAGGACCCACATCCAGGTATGTTCTGATATACCCAGCACTTTGATCACCCGTTTGCATTTTTCTTTCCCTTCATGTTTAGTTTGCATTTTAAAAAAAATGAAAATACCAAAAATATTTCCCTTGAATAAAGTAACTCCCAACTATGCATGGAATGAATCATATGCCTCTCACTTTGGAAATGATGAATAGTTGCTCTGTCATTAATTTTGCAAGTACTTTGTTGCAACTAGTTGCTTAATTATGCTTGAGTTATTTGGCATGAGTAATAATGAACCTAAAAACCTTGTGGGAGCACATGCTTTATTCCAAGTCTAAGTTGTTGTGGGGATTGATATAGTGAGAATTTGGTTAAGTTCTATTTCTGCTCTTAGTACGGGAAAAATCTCGGAGATTTATGCTTTCAAAATGAAACAAGTTCCTCATTGGTCAAAATACCTACTAGAGCCATATGATAGGTTTAGTTGAAAATTTCTACTCATATGCTGCTTGTCATCTTACTGAGCTTTGTCAAATTTTTGTGACCTTTGAGTGAATCTTTCATATTCTTAGAGATCGAGATCCACGTACACACACCACCTCTCACTTGCAAATTCCTACACTGGGAGTTAGCAACCATTTGCCATCATTCATCCACTAAAATAAAATGCTCCATGTTCTATGATTTTCTTCTGCAAAAATTCTTGATAGAGACACAGGCTATGCAAAAAAAAAGAAAAAGCTCTCCAAATATTCTTGATAGAGACATGGGCTATGCAAAAAGAAAAGCATGCCAAAGAAGCATGGCAAAAATAAGAGAAAAAGAGAAGCATACCCAAGAGCATGGCAAAAAGAAAGAGAAAAAAAATAAAAGCATGCCAAGTGCATGGCAAAAATATGAGAATAAAAGATAGCCCATGTTCTCGAAAAATAAATCAAGGAGAGGGAAATTCATCCAAGGAGCTCCACCATATTTCATTCCATCAAAGTCCACTCCACCATATTTCACTCCATCCATCCCACACACTCGCACTTCTCGATCTTAAGATGTGTTTGGTTTCCTCATAGATCTGGTCTTTGACTTAGCAAAATATAAGATGCATGCATTCCTTCATCCTTTGTCCCTGAGCCACACAAAAAGTCAAATTAGATGTTAGGATAAATATAAGGCATAAGCCTTTGGTGAGGATTCAAATACACTTGAGTGATTGAGTGTGCCAATGAGGAACAATTTGTAGTTTTCAAAACTTATGAAAAACTCCGGGATGGGATCCTGAAAAAGAGTAGAGTGGAATAAAACTGAGTTTAAGCTGTTCATCCTTTCAACCGCCCAAGATAAGGAGATAGCTATAAGCCCCATAGGTAAAAAGGTGATTTAAAAACCTTTGCCTATGATCGTATTTTTGGGCACTAGTTGTTTATAAAGTTACTTGCAAAGTAAATGACATTGTAGCAACTCCTGATTCACCGAGCCTAAGTTTATATCTTTGCTCGAGGACGAGCAAAGGTCTAATCTTGGGGGAGCTTGTTGGCGGTTGTTACAGCCCAAATCCGACCACCAATACTCGGGAATAAATGAGGTTTTATGCAACATTCCATGTACTTAGGTTTTATTTCTAATAAAGTTCCACGAGTTTTGGCGAGTGTCACTTGTGCAGGTACAATTACGACAAATACGTGCTATTGGGGCTGAAAATGACAGAAACGGCCGAACGACATGTTCGGCCGGTTGTCCCCCTTAGCCGTACGGGCCAGCAGGAGCCGTCCACGTCATCCAATGACTTGCAAGTCACGTAGGATGTCCGCCAACACAACCAGGAGGCCGCATGTGCAACACACGATGACAAAGCAAGCAATGTGGCAGATGACGTCACCAATCCGCGGGAAACAAACACACCCCAGCCAGGTGGAACCGATCCAAGCCAACCAGGAGCAAAGGCGGTGGATCTGAGGGCAGCCGAGCCCTCGGGCCAGTTCGGCCGAACGGGCCGGTTCGGCCGAATGGCCAACCGCCTCCAGGGGCTCATCCATGCCCTCCAGAGAAAGGTCGGCGCATCCAGTGGTTCGGCCGAACTGGCCAGTTCGGCCGAACCGACCCTGGTGCCCGGATTTGCAGGGGGTACCCTCCCTGGTCCCTTGGCGGTTACTCCAGCAACAACCACCTATGGACAGTATAAATAGAAGGCCAAGCTTCTCATTTTCACACACACTCAAGCCAAGGAGCTCTTCCACTTCTTTCTAGTAGAGTTCGGATAGTTTAGTTGGGAGTTAGAGTCGAGTCGAGCTGTGCCTCGGAGGTTCCGGAGTCGTCTTCAGAAGCTCTGGTAATAGCTCTTATATCTTTTACTTTATCTTTTGTATGACATTCAAGTTATCAATATAGTATCTACTTTATTCTACTCGTGCTTTATATAGTTGCCTCTACTGGAAGGAAGATCCCGGAGTACCCGTCATTCAGTGCACGATCTGGAATCGTCGCATTGATGATGCGCTCCGAAGTAAGTAGTTATTGATCTGTGTAGGAGTGGTTCCTAGACTTGTCAGTAACCTTAGTTTCTGCCCGTCGCAACGGAGGTGGTAGCCGGGAGGTGGTGACAGCCCTTCCGGTCTTTGTAGCCCATCACGTTAGTTCCGGTGTCCTAGGACCCAAGGTTCAGGGTAGTCGGCACCCCTTCTCATCCCTTTCTACGTGTCGGATGCCCTGTAGTCCCCAAGGATTTATTCCAGACCTACTAGTGTTGGCTCTTTGGCCACTGTATCTCTAACCACTTGGCCCAGATAGATAGAGTCCCCAGGAATCCTTTATCTCTTCTCGTTTTCCTCCCAACTATCTATACCTTCTCTCATCTATCTGAGTATCCCTTGAGCTATGTGTCCGATATATCCACTCCTATCCAATACCGTTTATCCCCTGTCTTGTTTAGTCGTGTATCCTTCTCTGATAGTTGATCAGTTCTGATAGTCTCGAATATCTGTTCACTAGTACTCTTGCCAAAGCTTCCCTGCGGAAATATAAATTACGATACCTCGGGATACTCCCAGGTGCAGTGCTACAGCGGTGATTCTGTGCTTGCAGAATATTTCTATATTTTACTAAGCCATAAGGAAAACCACTGAACACTCCTTACATCCAGTACCAGGATTCCCAATTCTGATATTGGATCGTAAGAAGTGCCAACAAACAGTACACCAAACAGTAAAAACAGTATAAAATAAGGTTTTAGAAATAATCTACGCTTCGCTACGAACACATGAGCGCAAGAATCACACTAATCGGATCTAAAACGTGAAAGTTATGGGGTTTTTAAGATCCAGGGACTAATCTGCGAAAAACCGAGGACCTATACATAATTACACGTTAAAACCCGAGGGCTAACACGTAAAAGTCCACTGACAGGACCGCGGGTTCTATTGTTAAAAAGATCAGGGGCCTAATCGTAAAGAAAGGGTCTATGTGTAATTATTTTTAACACAGGTGTGGACCGCGGGTTGATTTACTGAAAGCGCAGGGGTTCTATTGGAAGAACACCACTGTTGATCGGTATGGTCAAATTTGACCAGACAGCTGGGGTGCTGGGATCCGTTGGATCTGGATCCGACGGTCCGGATTGACTCAGGGGGCAGAGGCTGCCGGCGGCGTCAGGGTGCGGCGGCGCCGCTCGGCCGGCGGCGGAGACTCGCCGGAGACACGCAGAACTCGAGCTAGGGGCCTCCATTTGCCACGGCGTTTGGTCCTACGGCTACAGGGGGGAATGGCGAGTTCACCCAAGGGTTCAAGTCGAGGAGGGAGACGGTGTGTGAGGTGCGCGTCGACGGCCGGCGGGCGGTCGCGGGCTGCGGCGCTCGGCTCTCGCGGCGGCGGGGCTCGGTGCTAGGGTTTCAGGGGGCGGCGTTGCGGGGGAAAGAGGGCAGGGGCGCGACGCGGGGCGCGATAAGTAGGCGTCGGGAGAGGCGGCCTCGGCGTGCGGGCCAACCGCGGTAGGTCGCGCTATTACCGGCGGGGAAGAAAGGGAAGGGGAGGTGGGTCGCTGCCAGGTGGGGCCAGGCAGGCAGTGGGAGAGAGGGGAGCGGGCGTGCGCGAGCGGACCGGCGCGGGCTGAAAGCCGCGCGCTGCTGGGCCGGCCTGGTGCTGATGGGCCGGCGCGCCCGGGAGAAAAGAAGCGGGCCGCGGGGAGGAGAGAGGGGACTGGGCCGCCGGTGGGAAGAAGGGAGAGGGGGGAGGAGAAATGGGCCGAGGGGGAGTTGAAGGAGTGGAATTGAGCCGAGGAAGAGATAAGGGAGCAAAACCGAATTCTAACTAAAGAAACTTTTCTAGGGCTCAAAACAAAACAGTTCAAATTCGAATTTAAATTAGATTTAAATTCCAATTGAACTGCACACAACCAAAACACAATGCAGCCAACATTAATGCAACATAAATGTTTCTAACCTTATATTTGATTTTAATTTCCAGAAATTTTATATTTAGCCTATATTAATTATGAGCAATATATTAAATAAATAATTAATTACTAGAAATTTTAAATAGACTAATTTAGGGTGTTACAGGTTATGAATGCTATTTGTGCGAAACATCTGACCACTGGTGCTCCCAGAAATCTTTTTCCAGAACCCCTCCCGATTAAATTTTCTCAAAGCTTTAGCAGGCTCTAAAGAGCAATGACTAGCGAAACCAAGAGCCATGCTAAAATCCTTCCAAGAGTAAGAAAACTCTTGGTTGAACAACCAAAAACGAACACCCCTACTTTCAGATGCAAGAGTCAAAAGAAATTCGAGGGTGTGAACCTTGTTCAGTGATGTGCTAGAAGTTCTCCCAGCCGACGGATTCAAGGACATCAGGAAACTCCACGTCCATACCTGTCTCTCTGAGCAGCTCCCGCTCAAAGACTCGGGTATGCTCGAATTCCTTTAGCCGCAGCATGTTGAAAATGTGCCGCTCTTGTTCCGTCCGAAGGTTGATGTCGTTCTCACTCAGGAGTTGCCGGGCTGGGTGTGAGGCATAACCCCACTCTGAGCCAGCTGCTACCTGCTCGTCGGTATCCATCCGGCTCGAGCCACAGGATGGGGCTGGGAAACTCCAAGCATCGTCTGTGCGGTGGCCAAGCCAGGCAGAGCGACGGAGTGCGGAGATGAGCTTCGACATGGTTCCTGCAAAAGGTTAGCACAAAAACAACTACCCGAAGGGTTGAACATATGAGGTTAGCACAAAATAATCAAGTCAGTCGTCCGGGATAGTTAGTCATTCTTGCGGGGATGGAAACCACCACAAAAGGTTAGTTGTTCTTGTGGGCATCGGAGACCTCCACAAACACGTCCAACATTCAGCACAAGGATCAAAACAAAGGCAAATATTTTTGTGATTTTCTAGTGATATGACAAAACCAAAACTTGAACAAGAGCTAGAGGAGAACTTGAGCAAGAACTTGAGCAAAGAACTTGAGAGAGAAAGAGAGAACTTATGGCGAAAAATTTCAGTGTGTGAAGGTGTGGGAGAAGCAAGCAAGCAAGCACCAGCTTCTATAGCCAAGGGGGGCAGCAGGGCCAGTTCGGCCGAACCAGGCTTGGGTGCCTAAGTGCCCCATGTGCTTCACCCACCTCTTGCCTCCCACCAGCACAAAGTTTTTCCATAGCTCCAACACTAGGTCATGGGGTTTTTGGTGGGTTTTGGTAGGTGAGATGCAAAATTGACATGACCAAAGTGGAAGTTAGTGGAGTCACCCCCATGCTGCCATGTTGTGTGATTATTGGTGTTGTGCAGCCATTTTTAGTGGGATAGACATGTTTGGTGCTGGTTGGTGGTGATGGTAAATAAATGGAGATGTTCTAGAAGGGGTAAAAATGATAGAAATTACCAAATTTACTTACTTCAATTAAATTTCAGCATGTTGTCCATTTATTTTTACCATGTTTGCAAATTTTCTAATCTCTCTCAATTAATTGCACATGTGGTTCATTTATTTTGGAAAGGGAAACATGCAAATGCAATGATGGAAATTAAAAATTTGTAAGAGAAACATTGGATACATACCGGTTTTCCTCGCGGTGAGAGCTCGTGTTTAAAGTCCGTGAGCGGGACTTCTCCTTCCTTTGATTGTTCTTGTCATTGTCCGATCCGGAGAGAATGCCTCGGACGATGCAACTTCCTATTCTAGGTTATTTGTAATTGAACTAGGAAATGTGCATACCTGGGAACTTTATTCCACCATGGCTTCAAATGTATCTGCGGTGGTAGCTTGTCTCTGATATGAAGTGAATTATATTTGGGGGTTTCTCATTCATTTCATTTTGATGATTTTTTTCTGCAGGGGTTAGTCCGCACATGCAACCAATATCCATAAAAGTATTGTTCTGAAGGTTCATTAATCAAACTTGACACCATGTCTGATTTGATTAAAGCAAGCCAATTAACCTAAGCACCATGCTAAATTTAAAGAGCTCATGAATGTATTCTCGAGATTACATTCTAACCAAAACAAACTAAAACAGAATAAGGTAGCATGAAGCATCAAGAAATATTCACATGGAGATAAGCATATGGAAACTGGTGGACCTTGCTTTAATTTATTAGGTAAAAGCAAAAACATTTTCATGTACCTGAGCATGCCTACCATTGGCATTCGATGATGAATACTTTCAGAATGGATGCAACGGTCTTGCTACGTCGTTTGTCCATCACATTTCATTTTCCTTTTCCTCCATGACGACGATCTTTCCTCCAGGCTGCGCATGATGGTAATATAAACACATACCTGTGAAGACCCTTTTTTTTCTTTTCTTCTGAAGATCTTCGCATGAATCGCAGTAGTCAGGGGCAGATATTTGATAAATCCTGTATAATCGGGCACCCTGGTGTCACACCCCAAAATTTTCGAATTTTGGGATGTGAATTTTTAACGTAATTAATACACTAATTTTCTCAATTTTCTAAAATTTTTCAAGCTTTGTATAATTTACAGGGAATTTAGCATAGAAAAATTTTGTTTTCTGAACTAAATTAAAATATATAGGATTAATATTGATTGCCTTGCACTCATGCTGGCTGCATTAAGTTTTGTTTGTGCATAGTTCGAATAAGAATTTAAATCTAATTTAAATTCGTATTTGAACTGC
Organism: Echinochloa crus-galli; assembly: GCA_900205405.1. NCBI lineage: Eukaryota > Viridiplantae > Streptophyta > Magnoliopsida > Poales > Poaceae > Echinochloa > Echinochloa crus-galli. The sequence goes on along the minus strand of OAMR01000729.1, from coordinate 388,228 downwards.
GTTTGTTTTGAGCCCTAGAAAAGTTCCTTTAGTCGGAGTTCGGTTTTTCTCCCTTAACTTTCCTTTCGTCCGCTTCTGCACCCCCAACTTCCCACCGCAGCCCAGCTTCGCCCTCCCGCCATCCCGGCCCGGCCAGCTCCCCCGTGTCTCCCCGGCCCAATACCGTAGCCCAGCACCTCCGAGCCGGCCCAGCCACGCGCCCTCTTTGCGCTCTCCTCTCCCACTGCCGCGTGGCCCCACCCGTCAGTCCGTCGACATCATGCCGACATCACCTGCGTTCTTCTCCCCCAGCCTTCCCTTCCCGAGCGCGGTAATGGCGTAGCTTGCCATGGATGGGCCACACGCCGAGGCCGCCCTTGCCCCGCGCCTACTTAACCCCGCTGCTCCGACACTCCCTAACCCCTTCCCCCTCAGCGCCGCCCCCGAAACCTAGCGCCGCAGCTCTCCCAAGCCGTCGACGACCGAGCTCCGCCGCCTCCGCCGCCGATCTCCCTCGCCGGTGCTGCTCCGACTCCCTTGACCCCCCTGTGAGCTCCGTGCTATGGTAAGCGTCGCTCCGAGCCGCTCCTCGCCCCCACTCTTCCTAGCTCCCTGGCTCGCGCTCGGCCTCGCCGACGACGAAGCCCCGCTGCACGCAGCCATGCGCCACCGCCAAGCCTCGGCCGGCGACGAGGACCACCTGGGTGGACTTGGCGTGTCACCAGCTAGCTCCCCGGCCAAACCCCGTCCCAATTGGCGCACCAACGCCCCTGTTCGGCCTCGCGCCGGCGATGTGTCGCCGCGCGCGTGGGCGGCGCCGCCGCTCCCCCTGCCCCCGTCGACGACTCCTCCCCCCGATCCAATCCGCATCGTTGGATCTCTATCCAACGGCCGCCAGCGCACCCTGCCCCAGGTCAAACTAGAGGAGTACCGATCAGCACCGCAGGTTTTGCTAATGAGACCCTGACCTTTTGTTAAATCAACGTGCCATCCACTCAGTTCAAAAAGTATTCGCATCCATGCCCCTTCTTCACGTTTAAGCCCCTGAACTCTCCTGTTTTTACATCCCGAAGCCCAGCCTTGGCCATTTTGTGTGTTAGCCCTCGGGTTTTAATGCGTATTTATGTTTTAGCCCCTGGTTCTTTGCGTTCCAGCCCCTGGAAGTTTCAGAAACTTGCCAGCAAGCCCCTAAACCTTAGAAACACCGTAACTTTCTCGTTTTAGCTCCGTTTAGTGTGATTCTTGCGCTCACGTGTTCGTAGTGAAGCGTAGATTATTTCTAAAACCTTCTTTTGTATTGTTTCTACTGTTTGGTGTACTGTTTCTAATAGAATACCTTTGTTTGGATGTGTTGACTTGTGTGGATGCTTGTGTGGTGATCGTGTCCAGTCGGTGAGCCGTTCGCTTTGGAGTTCGAGTACAGGGAGGACTTTCAGGAGCCGGACTCACAGCAGCAGCAGCAGCAACAGCACTTTGAGGAAGGCAAGTATAGCACGGACAATCCTTGCTATTGTCACACCCGGATTTACACAGAAACCCGAATGCGGCCAGATGTGTGCCCAGGAAGTCACAGTACACATATAGCAAACAAATATGGTAAACAGGAGGCATATGGCCATATGTATACCCCTCGACCCAAACGGCATCGGGGGTCGGATGGCCAAGGTCAGCTCCGCCCTCGATCCTAAATAGGAGGCAGTGCTCGTCGACTTTCTCCACGCCAACGCCGACATCTTTGTGTGGAGTCCCTCGGATATGCCGGGCATTCCGATGGAGGTCGCCGAGCACTCCCTTGACATCCAGCCTCAAGCCAGACCGGTGGTTCAATGCCTACGACGCTTCGACTAGGAGAAGAGGCGCGCAATCGGAGAAGAGCTACGCAAGCTCTTGGAGGCCGGATTCATCAAGGAGGTATTTCATCCCACGTGGCTAGCTAATCCCATTTTAGTTAAGAAAAAGAATGGAAAATGGTGCATGTGCGTAGACTATACCGGTTTAAACAAAGCATGTCCTAAGGTTTCTTTTCCATTACCGCGTATTGATCAAATAGTTGATTCTACTGCTGGGTGTGAATTACTATGCTTTCTTGATGCTTATTCCGGTTATCACCAAATCAAGATGAAAGAGTCCGACCAGCTCGCGACTTCTTTCATCACCCCATTTGGCATGTTTTGCTATTCTTCCTTGTCCCCTACGACTATGTATTTGCACGGTTATCACCAAATCAAGATGAAAGAGTCCGACCAGCTCGCGACTTCCTTCATCACCCCGTTCGGCATGTTTTGCTATGTCACTATGCCGTTCGGTCTCCGAAACGCGGGGGCTACATACCAGCGATGTATGTAACACATTTTCGGAGATCACATCGGGCGAACCGTTGAGGCATATGTTGACGATATCATTGTGAAAACTAGGAAGACGGACGACCTAGTCAGCGATCTACGAATAGCATTTGACTGCCTCCGGGCAAATGGGGTAAAATTAAACCCAGAGAAATGCGCATTCGGGGTGCCGCGTGGCATGCTTTTGGGGTTCATCGTCTCCCAGCGAGGCATCGAGCCCAATCCTGAAAAGGTATCGGCCCTGGAACGAATGGGACCGATCCGAGACCTCAAGGGACTACAAAGGGTACTAGGCTGCCTCGCGGCGCTAAGCCGCTTCGTTTCGTGACTCGGCGAGAAAGGCCTACCCCTGTACCGGCTCCTAAAAAAACACGAACATTTTGCTTGGACCCCCGAGGCACAAAGTGCCTTAGATGGGTTAAAGGCGTCGCTAGCACGCGCACCCGTCCAGCCGCCGCGAGACGGCGAACCCCTCTACCTCTACGTAGCTGCGACTACTCAGGTAGTTAGTGCGGTCATCATCGTAGAAAGAGCAGAGGAGGACCACGTCCTACCGGTACAAAGGCCGGTATATTACGTCAGGGAGGTGTTATCAGATACCAAGATGAGGTATCCCCATATCCAAAAGCTACTTTATGCTATAGTGCTCTCGCGACGAAAGCTGCAACACTACTTCGAAGCACATCAGGTGACCGTGGTCGCATCTTTCCCTTTGGGCGAGATAGTCCACAATCCTGATGTCGCTGGTAGAATAGCCAAGTGGTCAATGGAACTAATGGGGGAAACCCTCACCTACGCCCCTCGAAAAGCAATAAAGTCACAGGTCCTGGTGGATTTTGTGGCAGAGTGGACGGACACATAGCTCTCTCCACCACAGATCCAGGCAGAATGCTGGACTCTGTACTTCGACGGGTCGGTCATGAAAGCCGACGCGGGTGTGGGACTCCTTTTTGTCTCACCCTAGGGGGAACACATCCGCTATGTGGTGCGTCTGCACTTCCCAGCGTCCAACAACATGGCGGAATACGAAGCCCTCCTCGCCGGCCTCCGCCTCGCCATCGAGATCGGGGTCAAACTGCTCGACATTCGAGGGGACTCTCGGCTAGTGGTCGACCAGGTCATGAAGACCTCTAGCTGCAGAGACGACAAGATGGAATCCTATTGCCAAGCGGTCCGTAAGCTGGAGGACAAATTCTATGGCCTCGAACATACCCACATCCCGCGCAAGTATAATGAAGAGGCGGATCAGTTGGCAAAAATCGCATCTGAGCGGCTAACCGTTGTTGGCGTTCGTTACAACCCAATTCCGACCACCAATACTCGGGAATAAATGAGGTTATGTGCAACATTCCATGTACTTAGGTTTATTTCTAATAAAGTTCCACGAGTTTTGGTGAGTGTCATGTTTGCAGGAACAACATTGTAAAACACGCGCTATAGGGGTCGGAAATGATAGAAACGGCCGAACGACATGTTCGGCCGGTTATCCCCCTTAGCCGTACAGGCCGGCGGGAGCCGTCCACGTCAGCGACAACTCAACGAACACATCAAATGCCACGTAGGACAACTGCCATCTCAACCCGGACCGTGCCACATCACTTCTGGGCCCACAGAACATGATCCACGTCAATAGAAGCCAGTCCAGTGGGACCCAAAAGCAGAGGCGGTGCAGGGGAGCCGGCCTGGGCCTCCAGGCCCGTTTGGCCGAACAAGGCGGTTCGACCGAACCGCCCCCAAGCCAGCAACCGGCCCCAGGACCTGCCCTGCGCCCTCCCGAGCAACATCTTCCTGAGCATTGCCTTCCCGAGCAACATCTTCCTCATCGGCATCACCCATTGTAGCATATGCAAAGGAACCGTAGTATTGAGCCAATAACGGAATGTTGTCATCGGCCTCGTCTTCTTCATCTTTATCCATTAGAATTCCTCTTTCACCGTGCTTCGTCCAAACAGAATAATTCCTCATGAAACCGTGCCTCATCAAATGCACCTGAAGACAACCTCTTTGTTTGTACGATTGTATATTTTTACAATGGGTGCATGTGCAGAACATGAAACCGGACGGCGTCCTGTTAGCCTCGGCGGCATCGAGAAACGTCCTAAGGCCATCACGGAACGCCTGAGCGTGGGGGTCCCCGTACATCCATTGTCTATTCATCTGCATTATTAACAAATAATGCAGATGAATAGACAATGGATAGTCCTCTATCTCTTCTCGTTGTCCTCCCAGCTATCTATCTCTTCTCTCCCTTACCTGAGTATCCCTTGAGCTGTGTGTCCGGTATATCCACTCCTATCCAATACCGTTATCCCCTGTCTTGTCTGGTTGTGTACCCTTCTCTGATAGTCTTGAATATCTGTTCACTAGTAGTCTTGCCAAAGCTTCCCTGCGGAAATATAAATTACGATACCTCGGGATACTCTCAGGTGAAGTGCTACAGCGGTGATTCTGTGCGCTAGCAGAATATTCATATATTTTACTAAGCCATAAGGAAAACCACTGAACACTCCTTGCATCCAGTACCAGGATTCCCAATTCTGATATTGGATCGTAAGAAGTGCCAACAAGCATTTCTGGCGCCGTTGCCGGGGATGTGGCATTTGGCTAGATTACTTTTAAACTTTTATCCCGAGCTATCTTAGTTGAGTACCGCTACTCAAGCGGGTTTATCCTTGCTCTGTTCGTTGGTCTTTGTGGAACAGAGCAGTGCATGACTGGTTTCCAACTACCGTCAAACTTCCAAGAAAATCCGGAGTCACTTGTGAGGAAAGTACGACCCCGTGTTGTGCCTCCTCAGAAGCAACTCCTTCCGACGAACCCAGTCCTTCCCATCGTTGACCAGGCTACACCGAGGATGGCCAGCAAGACGATCCGTGAGTTCTCCGCTCCAATTTTTGGACGATTTTGTGGTGGTCACCGACAGAGATGGCAACTTCGAGCTCAAGCCAGCCCTCATCAACATGGTCCAGGCTAGCCCGTTCTGCGGCAAGCCACACGAAGATGCAAATGCCCATCTCCAGCATTTTCTGGAGATCTGCAACACCTTCACCATCTGCGGAGTAAGTATCGATGCCATTCGCCTTTGTTTATTTCCATTCTCATTATTAGGCAAGGCAAAGCAATGGTTTTATGCTAACCGCGAAGCAATAGATACCTGGGATAAATGCACTAGCGCTTTCTTGCTAAAATTCTTTCCGGTTGGGAAAACCAACGCCCTCCGGAACAAAATAGCTAGTTTCCAGCAGCAAAAAGATGAAATAGTCCCGGAGGCATGGGATCGCCTCCAGGACTATATTTCTGCTTGTCCTCACCATGGTATGCAGAGTTGGTTCATAATCCAAACCTTCTATCACGGGCTATGAAGCTCTGCCCGTGAGTACCTGGATG
>OAMR01000729.1:341203-372889 GCA_900205405.1 Echinochloa crus-galli | reverse complement strand
GTGTCGTGAGAAAGAAGCAAGTAGAGATCAATTCGACCTTCCTTCCTTCCTTCCTGCTTAGATAAAATATCGGTAAACTGGAGTAGGAGCGGACAGGTGTTGGGCGGATACGGCCGTGCGCGGCGGGTCGGCTCCACGGCCAGCACTTGTCCGCCGGCCAAGCGCCACCTCGACCTCCTTCCCGCAGCTTCGGGCGCCGCAACAAAAGCTAGTTTTATAAAGCTATTGTGGTATAGCAGCTCGATCTGCGCCCGTGCCCAACCCATACCGGCAACAGAGTCTCGTCTTCCCGGCCGGCCGAGCGCCCGAGCTACGCACTCGATACTCGCCCTCTCTCGCTGCGATCGACCAACATCATCCCGGCCGGCCGATCGAGCTGCGGCCGCCGCCCGCCATGTCGACCAACATCACCGACACCAGCTCCCCAGCCGCCCCGGCCCAGGTACATATCTTAATTAATTGGCTTGCTGAAGCACTTCACAGCTTGATGGTGCATGAATTGAATGATCTGTTGACGTATGTAGTGTTGGTGTTGATCCTGGTCCTCCGTACGTGCAGGGCGCTGCTCGTGGTGGTGGGGACAAGCCGGCGGCGCAGGAGCAGGACACGGTGACGAAGACGGTGCAGACGGTGGAGGTGCGGTCGTCGGCGGGGCAGCCCGACGAGCAGGGCGTGCTCAAGCCCGTCAGGGTGGTGCACGAGATCCCCGCCAAGGAGGCCAAGGAGAACCCTGGCGGCGCCAAGCAGGAGTAGCTAGCTAGCTGCTCTCAGTCTCGCTTAATTTGTGCCTTATTTCCTCCACGATCGATGCATGGTAGCGTGTGTGATCATATCGACGCTGTTGGCCGGCCTGTTGCTGCTGCAACCTGCAAGCCGCTGTACGTCTGAGCCCGGATATCTTCAGAGATCCTAGTAATTGTTGGAGAGGACTGACTCATGTATCCAGGTACTCACGGGCAGAGGTTCTCAGCCCGTGATAGAAGGTTTGGATTATGAACCAACTCTGCATACCATGGTGAGGACAAGCAGAAATATAGTCCTGGAGGCGATCCCATGCCTCCGGGACTGTTTCATCTTTAAACTGCTGGAAACAAGCGATTTTGTTCCAGAGGGCGTTGGTTTTCCCAACCGGAAAGAATTTTAGCAAGAAAGTTCTAGTGCATTTATCCCAGGTGTCTATAGCCTCGCGGTTAGCATAAAACCATTGCTTCGCCTTGCCTAATAATGAGAATGGGAATAAACGAAGGCGAATGGCATCGATACTTACTCCGCGGATGGTGAAGGTATTGCAGATCTCCAGGAAATGCTGGAGATGGGCATTGGCATCTTCGTGTGGCTTGCCGCAGAACGGGCTAGCCTGAACCATGTTGATGAGGGCTGGCTTGAGCTCAAAGTTGCCATCTCCGACTGGCGGAGCTGGTCTGACACGCACGTTCCGCTCGATGGAGCGGAGAACTCATGGATCGTCTTGGCTGCCATCCTCGATGTAGCCTGGTCGGCGACGGGAAAGACTGGGTTCGTCGGAAGGAGTTGCTTCTGAGGAGGCACAACACGGGGTCGTACTTTCCTCACAAGTGACTCCGGATTTTCTTGGAAGTTTGACGGTAGTTGGAAACCAGTAATGCACTGCTCTGTTCCACAAAGACCAACGAACAGAGCAAGGATAAACCCGCTTGAGTAGCGGTACTCAACTAAGATAGCTCAAGATAAAAATTCAAAAGTAATCTAGCCAAATGCTTCCCCGGCAACGGCGCCAGAAATGCTTGTTGGCACTTCTTACGATCCAATATCAGAATTGAGAATCCTGGTACTGGGGTAAGGAGTGTTTCAGTGGTTTTCCGTATGGCTTAGTAAAATATAGAAATATTCTGCAAGCAATCAGAATCACCGCTGTAGCACTTCACCTGGGAGTATCCCGAGGTATCGTAATTTATATTTCCGCAGGGAAGCTTTGGCAAGACTACTAGTGAACAGATATTCGAGACTATCAGAGAAGGGTACACAACTAAACAAGACAAGGGATAACGGTATTGGATAGGAGTGGATATACCGGACACACAGCTCAAGGGATACTCAGGTAAGGGAGAGAAGAGATAGATAGCTGGGAGGACAACGAGAAGAGATAGAGGACTCCTGGATACTTTATCTACCTATGTCACTCTAGCTTAGAGATACAGCGGCTACAGAGCCAGCACTAGGAGATCTGGGATAACTCTAATGTCTTAGCTTCGGGACAAGGGAACCGGTGAACACACAGAAAGGGATGAGAAGGGGTGCCACTATTTCCCAACTGGGGAATCCTACGGACCGGAACTAACGTGATGGGCTACGAAGACCGAAAGGGCTGTCACCACCTCCCGGCTACCACCTCCGTTGCGACGGGAAGACTCCGGAACCTCCGAGGCAAAGCTCGACTCAACTCTAACTCCCAACTAAACTATCCTAACTCTACTAGAAATGAAGTGGAAGAGCTCCTTGGCTTGAGTGTGTGTTGTAGAGCAGCTAGACCCCTCTTTTTATAGTAGGTGATGGCGGTTTGGGTGGAGTAACGGCCAAGGGGATCCAGGGGTCGGTTGCCCTGGATTCGGGCGAAGGAGTCGGTTCGGCCGAACTCCCTGGTACGGCCGAACCCTCCAATGCACCGCCTTGGGTGTGGATGGCCAGGATGAGCCTCCTAGAGGCGGTTGTTGGTTCGGTCGAAGGCCGTTGTTCGGCCGAACAGGCCTCAGGGCCCAGGCCCACTCCTCTGCACCGCCTCTGCCCTCTGGGTACCTCCTGGGTCGGCCTGGACGCTTGGATTTGTGTTCTGTGGGCCCAGGATGACTTGGCATGGGTCCAGGTTGAGTTGGCGGTCGTCCACTTGTCGTTTTATGTCATCATTGAGTTGTCGCTGACGTGGACGGCTCCCGCCGGTCCGTACGGCTAAGGGGGGTAACCGGCCGAACGTGTCGTTCGGCCGATTCGGTCATTTCTGACCCCTATAGCCCGTATTTCCGAATATTGTACCTACAAACATGACACTCACCAAAACTCGTGGAACTTTATTAGAAATAAAACCTAAGTACATGGAATGTTGCATATAACCTCATTTATTCCCGAGTATTGGTGGTCGGATTTGGGTTGTAATGACCGCCAACAACCATACTCTCACCCATGCTTCTCGTAACGCTGTCGGCCCGTCGGTAACTACTATCGGTAACTACTGTTAATTTAGAGCCGTACAAGTTACTTGTCCAAGACCAGAGCCATTATAGTTCTAGCGGTGGCGACAGGCTCCTGGGTTGCCGCTTTTAGAACCAGTCCTTAATTACGGAGAGACACTAGGGCCAAGCACAAAGCGTACGCCCTAGCTCCCTGATTCATGTTGCTAAAAAGCAAGTTTTAACATCATCAGAACCATTAAGTCAAGATTAACAATTGAACAATTGATGACAGTAGCTGCGCATAGCAAAGATCTACCCATATGCATGAACCCAAGGTAATCAAAAGACAGGATAATCAAAACTAGGATCAACCTTAAAGGTACATCAATTTAGACACATGAATGTATGAAATGAATGATTAAAGGGTGTGTAGGTAGCAAGGATTGTCCATGCTATAACTTGCCTTTCCCCAAATACTAGCTGCTTAGAATCTTGGACTCTTGCTCCTGCTCTTAATCCTCCTGCTCTCGAACCTCGTTCCTTCTACTCGAAGCAAGCAACATCACAAGCATTCAACTACACAAGCAATCAAACAAGTACAACTAAGAACAATACACCAATTCAAGACAAGGCTTTTAAAAGAACGCGCTAAAGGATAGGGCTTGGTTTTATGGTCACTTGAGCGTAGGAATCGCTGAAAACGGAGCTAAGGTTGAAAAGATATTACTAACGGGAGATTTGTATTATGACAGCGCATAAAAGACTATAAGCTTGATAAATTTTATTTAAATAAAATAATATAAAAGATATTTTAGAGAAACATCTTATGTTGGAATTAGTTCAATTCGGTTTGATTTTATAAGACGAGACAGTACTTAATCAAGTTTTATTCTCAATTGTTTATATAAGAATAATATCAATTAAACATTTATTTCAAATAAAGCAAGTGAGATCACCTAATCGAGTAACTAAATTATTCGTGTTCAACTAGTCATGTTATTACTATTCGAAATAAATTATATTAATATATTATTTATATTAATTTTATTTATAAGCACTGAGGTATGAGCCTAAATTGCTTTTAATTAGAAAGGCTAGTTAAAGAAAGCATTAATCAAATTAATATTATTTTATAAAGCCGGGGTATAACTCTAATTAGATGTTATTCTAAAAACATGACTAGATAGAATTAACCAAATCAATAAGTATTATAGAAAACCGATATTTAATCCCTAATTTAATTTTATTTGGAAAAGACATTTAAATAGATATTAATCAAATTAACCCCAAACTAAATTATAAAGATATATATTATGATCAACATCAGTACTAATGCATAGTTTAAGTTGATACAAACCTAACGCAACAAGAACAGACTAAAACGGAGTTGAAACGCGGATTTTATGGTTAAAAGAAGACTGCAGGGACCTTTACGTAATTAACGGTAGACTTCAGGGGCTAGCAGAGAAGATTGCAGTGACTCAGGAAACAGCGCTCGCAAAATGATGAAACTGCGGGGTTAGATATGTAAAAGGATTCGGGTGGGTTTCAGTTGAAAGGATTTGGGAATTCAAAGGGGTTTTCTGTAAGATGCGCAACACACAAGAATAGATCTAAAAATTTACAGGTTCTCCGGGGACTTTTCTGCAAAAAGCTTGGAGGTTCTCTGTTCATGGCCGACGGCGGCTCTGACTGGCGGCGGTGCCGACGCTCCGGCGACCTAGGGCTGCGGCGGTAACGCGCGGGGGAGAGAGGAGGCGATGGAGAGTTCTTAGATGTGCTCACCCTCGAGGGAAACGGGCGACGGCGGCGGGAATTTGGCCGGCGGCGGAGTTGTCGGCAGACGGCGGGGTGCTCACGTGGGGAGGCTCGTCCGGTGGAGGAACGACAACGAGGAAAGGCAGGGAAGGTGCGGGCGGCGATGGCGGGCGGCGGCGCTTCTTGCGGCGGCGGAACTGCGCAGCGCAGGGGCAAGGCGAGGGCGAGAGCGGCGGTAGGGCGGAGGGACTCGAGGCTGCGGGGCCTCGGGATTTATAGGGGCGTGGCCTCCGTGGTTGGCCTAGCGCGCACGCCGAGGAAACCGGCGGCGACGGCGCGGCTGTTGCGGAGGGACGCGGTGGGATGGCGGCTGGGCCGGATTGGGCTGGGCTGCGGAGGGAAACGCGTCGGGGAAAAAGAAGGAAGGAGGTGGCTAGGCTGGGCCGAGCTGAGGAGTGGGGGGGGGAACGGCCTAGGGAAAAGAGCTTAGGGGGCAGAAGTGAACTTTGACCAAAACAATTTTTCTAGAGCTCCAAATAAGGAAATTCAAACTCAAATTTTAATTAGATTTAAATTCCAATTGAATGGCACACAAACAAAAACTCAATGCAGCCAGCATGAATGCAATAAAAATGTTTCTAACCTTATATTTAATTTTATTTCTCTAAAATAATTTATTTCTTCCTAGATAAATATGAACATTACTTAAATAAAAGCAATTTAATTACTAACTTTTTAAATAGGCATTTACAGGGTGTTACACGGTGCCATCAGGACGGGCCGCCTTTGCCACGCTCGATGGCCGGCGGCGACGGTGAGCCAAAATTCCGGTGATGTGGGCTATGACCGTCGACTTGGTCTATCCTACGAGCATCAGGAGCTCACCACGAGTTTTTAGAGGTGCTTGGTAGGGCAAGAGTTGGGCTGCCACCGGCGGAGCGGAGCGGGCGGTTCCGGCGAGCATGCACCGGCGGCGGCGAGGGCTGGGTGTCACACCTGAATTTCAAAAAGAAACCAAGTGCATCTCATATGTGCGCCAGGATCATGTTTACACACATACGATAGACAAAAGAGTGTAATATCATAGCATAGTATTCAAACGTACAAGAGAATTAATAACTTATTACAATATTTTTTTATTACACTCTCGGGAGACTCGAAGGTCTTATCGAAAAGCACACGCTATCTAGGCGTAGCGTCTCCGTCTTCATCTTCCACAGGCACCATGACTGGGGGAAGCGCAAGCCTCAGAACTCGTCGTAATCACTGTAGTATTCTTCACCATTGTTCTCCTCTGAATCAGCATAGCAAGTGCGAGTACACCTAACTAGGCACTCAGCAAGCGGGGGGAAAATGCAAGGCTATCAAGAGTAGGCTAAGGTTCACAGCGGTGAGCTTTTTAAAGTTGGTCAAGTTTTATTAGCAATTTTCTATTTATTAGATGTAAGTTTATACCAACCCACTTAAGCATTTAGAAACATTTTAATCCAAAACCATAAGTAAAACCACGATTTATATTCCATCTTTAAGTTCAATTATCATGTGAGGGTCCAAGCCGCTCTTGACCATGAGCACGGCTGATATATCAGTTTTACACTCTACAGAGGTTGTACACTTTCACCATAGCTCGTGTTCCCCATGTTGCCCGGGTTTGCAAGGCCCTTAAACACTTCCGTGGTGAGTGGCTAGGGGTCCACTTCGAAGCCTTTACAAAGATATGCAAAAGTCCAATAACCCGCAAGAGTTACAGCTAGGGCGGACCACAACCCTCCCTAATGGTTAGCACCTTAGCAAAGGCTGCTACCCCAAGAGGACCGGGCTGTACCCCTGCAACCCCATACTCCCTCTGCTCCTTTCGGATAAGGCCATCAGCACAATCACACACCTAATTAATTAGCTAAGGTCAGAGCCCGTTGACACTATGGTTGCACTGTTTTCTTGGGTGGTTCTCCATGTTACGATTAAACAATAGTTCTCTTGTATTAACACACATTTCACCATCATTTTACCATCGAAGTTGTCATGATCAACATTTTAATAAGTTCCAAATTTTACCATTCCCAAAGTATAGCAACGCTAAGCATACTAACCCAAAACATTATTTAAATCGGGGTTGTTACAAGGAATCATGGATAAAAGACTAGGTAAATCCTTAAAAAGGTGTTCCCATCAAATTAATGCAATAAAATAAACTTTAGTTGACATGCAATTGTTTAGGATAAAAAGAATATGCGGGGAGGGCCACTTGCCTTGTTCTACAAAAACGTCCTCTTCTTCTTCAATATACTACCCTTGATCTGCTTCAATTGGCGGCTCAGTCGCAACACGCACGAGATCTACGATCAAGCAATAAAGCATACAATAATAAGAAAACAGTACATCAAACATTACTATCAGACTAAAACAAGCACCTAAAACTAACAAGCTCGAAAAGACGAACGCGTGGACACCAAGAACGCTAAAAACGGAGCTAGAACGGAAAAGATATGGCTTAAACAAGGTGTAGGGACTTGCTGGCAAAGAAACTAAGTTTACAGGGGCTTAACTGAAAGAAACCAGGGACTAAAACATAATTAGGTGTTAAAACAGAGGGGTTTATATGCAAAAAGGTAAGGGCTGGGCTTCGGGAACTAATCGGCGCGGGAGCGAGCTGCGCGAGGTGTGTGCGAGGGCCGAGCGGTCAAGTGCGGTGGTTGGAGCTCGGCCGTGGTATTTATAGGGTGGAGGGAGGGAGAGAGAGAGCCGGACACGACAGGGTCGAGGTCGCCGGCCATTAATGGCGCTCGGTGATGGAGGGCTCGGTGGAGGCGGCAGTTTCGAGTGGGGAGTGGTGTGGCGGAGGCGGGAGTGCTCCACTGAGCGATTAAGGCCGCTCGGTGGAGGGGAGAGGAGGAGGCGAGGGAGAGGGAGCGGCGTCGGGAGGTCGGCGGCGCGGCTGTTGGCGTGGCTGGAGGTAGAAGGAGAGCCTGACGGGTGGGCCCCGCCTGTCAGCGGCAGAGAGAGAGGAAAGGGAGCTGGGCCACAGGTGGGCCGAAAGAAAGAGATGGGCCGGCGGAAGGGAAAAAGAGAGAGAGGGGTGAGCGGCTGGGCCGAGGGAGAGAAAGAGAGATTGAGAGAGAGTTTAGGGAGGGGTTTCGGACTTTTTGCATGATTTTGAAAAACTTCACATAAATCAATCAAAAGACATGCAAACCAAATATGATGCACAAGCACTTAATGCTCTAAAATTATTTAAATGATGTTTAAATATTTTTAGGCTCAAATTTATTGAAAATTTTAATTAAGTCCTTAGAAAATTAAATCTAGTCATGTTGCTATGATTTATTTGTGATGGAATTTTAGGGTGTTACAAATCCTACCCCCTTAAAGAGAATCTCGTCCCGAGATTCAGGAAGATTCGGAGAACAGCTGAGGGAACTCTTCCATAAGTTCTTCTTCTCTTTCCCAGGTGGCCTCATCCTCTGAGTGATGACTCCACTGAACTTTACACATTTTTATAACCTTGCTTCGTGTGACCCTCTGTGTCTTGTCTAGAATTTTAATAGGATACTCCTTATAAGTCAAATCATCCTTCACTTCTAGATCTTCTAATGGTAAGTGCTCCACTCTAATCTCGCTTGAACACTTCTTTAGCTGTGACACATGAAACACATCATGTACTCCTGATAACCGATCTGGCAATTCCAACCTATATGCCACTTCTCCTTTTCTTTCCAATATTTTAAAAGGTCCGATAAAACAGGGTGACAATTTTCCTCTGACATTGAACCTTCGTAGGCCCCTGATAGGTGATACTCTGAGATAAGCATAATCTCCTTCCTCGAATATCACTTCTCTCCTCTTAGGACCAGCATAACTCTTCTGGCGTGACTGTGTTGTTTTCAGATTCTCCCGAATTATCTCGACTTGTCTTTCGGCTTCTTTTATAATTTCCGGTCCAAAGAGTTGACTTTCACCTGTCTGACTCCAGTACAATGGTGTTCTGAGTACAAGGGTGTTCTGCATTTTCTTCTGTACAAGGCTTCAAACGGTGCCATCTTGAGACTAGATTGATAGCTGTTGTTGTAAGCAAACTCTGCATATGGTAAACTTTTATCCCAGCTACCTCCATGCTTTAAAGCACAAGCTCTTAACATGTCTTCCAAAATTTGATTTGTCCTTTCAGTCTGACCATCAGTCTGTGGATGATACGCCGAACTGAAATTTAACTTTGTATCCAATGACTCATGTAGCTTCTTCCAAAAGCGTGATGTAAACTGAGTGCCTCGATCTGACACTATCTTTTTTGGAACTCCATGTAAACATATTATCCGTGACATGTATAACTCTGCTAGTTTGGCCCCTGAGTAAGTGGTCTTGACTGGTATGAAATGAGCAACCTTTGTCAACCTGTCCACAACAACCCATATGGAATCATAACCATCACGAGTACGAGGTAACCCCACAATGAAATCCATACCAATTTCTTCCCATTTCCACTCGGGCACTTTTAGTGGTTGCAGCAAACCGGCTGGTCTTTGATGTTCTGCTTTTACCCTTTGGCAAATGTCACACAAAGCGACATGAGCTGCAACATCTCTTTTCATTCCGTACCACCAATACTTTTGTTTCAAGTCTTGGTACATTTTAGTGCTACCAGGATGAATAGAATATGCTGAATCATGAGCTTCCTTTAGTATAGTCTCACGAAGGCGATCGTCTTCTGGCACACAAATCCTGTTTCTGACCCAAATAGTTCCCTGATCATCCCTCTAAAATCTGGAACTTTTTCTGAATCAATCAACTTTCCGTATTCTTTAATCTTTTCATCTGTCAACTGTCCTTTCCTGATCTCCTGTTCAAGTGTTGATTCAACTTCCAAAGTCATGGATTCACTCTGGGCAACGATTCCCAAGTTGAGCTGTGCCATTTCCCAACACAACTCTTGTGGCTTCAATCGAGCTATAAGCATATTCGCTTGGCTCTTTCGACTTAAAGCATCTGCCACAACATTAGCTTTACCGGGGTGATACTGAATATCCAAATCATAATCCTTGATTAACTCTAGCCATCTGCGTTGTCTAAGGTTTAGATCCTTCTGAGTGAAAATATACTTCAAACTTTTATGATCGGTAAAGATCTGACACTTGTTACCAATCATGTAATGTCTCCAAATTTTCAGTGCGTGTACAACGGCAGCCAACTCTAAATCATGAGTAGGATAATTTTGCTCATGTTTTCTCAATTGTCTTGAAGCATACGCTACTACTTTTCCTTCTTGCATTAGAACACAACCAAGGCCCTGATGCGAAGCATCACAATACACGTCGAACCCTTTGTGAATGTCTGGCATTATCAATATTGGGGCAGTAGTCAACCTTTTCTTTAATTCCTCAAAACTGGCTTGTCATTTATCATCCCATTTGAATTCTTTTCCTTTTTCTAGCAAAGTGGTGATCGGTTTCACAATCTTCGAGAAGCCTTCAATAAACCTGCGGTAATAGCCTGCCAATCCAAGAAAACTTCTGATCTCAGGCACATTCTTCGGAGGGTTCCAGTTCAACACATCCTGAACTTTGCTTGGGTCTACTGCTATTCCTCCATTAGTGATAACATGGCCAAGAAATGAAACTTCCTTCAACCAAAAGTCACACTTACTGAACTTGGCATATAGCTGATGCTCTCGAAGTCTCTGCAGTACTAGTCTCAAATGCTCTTCATGTTCTTCCTCATTCTGAGAAAATATCAGAATGTCATCAATGAATACCACTACGAATTTGTCCAAACAATCCATAAACACCTTGTTCATCAAGTACATGAAGTATGCTGGAGCATTTGTCAATCCAAAGGACATGACGGTGAACTCATACAATCCGTATATATTTTAAAAGTGAGGGAGTTGCCACATATTCAATTCTGTCTCCTAAACCCTAAACTGACTTCTTACGACACTGAATAGATCCATCCCACTTGTGTAACCAATCCATTCCCAGAATTACATCTATTCCCCATGATTCTAGAACTACTAGATCAGCTGGGAAATCTACCCCCATGATCTTAAGAGTTACTCGTGGGCACATCAAACTGGCTTGCATTTCTCCGCCCGGAGAACTAACTAACAAGGGTTTTTTCATAGCTCTCATAGATAAATCATGCTTTGCCACAAATTGTTCAGTAATAAATGAATGCGTTGCTCCAGAATCAAATAAAACTGCTGCAGGTATGGAATTAACAAGGAACGTACCAAGCACAACTTCTGAAGCTTCTTGAGCTTGTTCAGCAGTCATATGATTCACCTTTCCACGGACATAATTCCGCTGAGCCCTGTTGGCCTGTGCATTAGAATTTCCAGGACGATTCTGAGACGAAGCCTGCTCAGGTCTCTGTCCATTGTTCTTCTGTGGAGTGTTCATCCCACGCTGAGAACAATTGTTGGCATAATGTCCCAACTCTCCACATTTGAAACAACCACTGGGCTGAACTGGAGCATTGTTCCTCACGGGAGCGCCTGTGGCATTGCCTGGGCGGGGAGTAGCTGAGTTGTTGCTTGACCGATTCTGTTGAATATTCGGTGTGCGTGGTGATTGCTGATTGAAGCGTTGAGACTGCTGGAATGAACGCTGCAGCTGCATATTCTGTGGATAACCTCCACTCTGTCCACCAGAGCGGAAGTGAGAACCTTGAGGAGAGTTATAGCGGGGGCGAGTGTTGCTGCTGGACTGTCCCTGAGACTGGAACTTGCGTTTGTGTTCACCAATCTCCTTGCGCTTGCTCTCCAGGCCTATAGCTTTGTTCAGAAGAATCTGGAGGCTTGCAAAGATGTGGCTCTGCAACTGATAGTTGAGAGGCCCAATGAGACCTTCCAGAAACCTTTCCTGCCTCTTGGCATCAGTGTTGACCTCATCAGGTGCATAGCGAGATAACTGGGTGAATTTGTCCAGATACTCGCTGACAGACATATTGCCTTGCTTCAGTGAGAGAAATTCCTTCTTCTTAAGCTTCATAATCCCAGAGGGAATGTGATGAGCTCTGAAGCTATCCCTGAATTCTTGCCAAGTGATAGTTTGTGGGTTAGCATGAGCAGCAGTGTAAGCATCCCACCAGTCAGCTACGGGGCCTTCAAGACGACCTGCTGCATATAGCACCATCTCACGATCGGTGCACTGAGCCATTTCTAGCTTTCTGGAGTGCACTGAGCCATTTCCAGCTTTCTACTCACAACCTTCAGCCAGTCATCAGCATCTAGAGGATCAGAGGAGTGGGAGTAGGTGGGAGGGCGGTGGCTCATGAACTCCTTGTGCTTATCTCTGGGTGGCTGAGGTGCTGGGGGTGGCTGTTGATTCTGCTGGGCTTGCAAGTTCTGAACTGTGGCGGTGAGGTTCTGCAGTAGCTGAGTCTGGGCAGCTAGGAACTGTTGCATGAATGGATCCATTGGTGGGTTTGGTGGGGGAGGTGGTGCTTGGTTTTGCCGATGAGCTCTTATCACAGGTGGGATATCCTGTCCTGCTCCTGACCTGGTGTTTACCATCTGACTGTTAGAGAAGGATATTTCAGATAAGAACTGAACAGATAAAGATGAGTAGAGTAAAAAGCATAAGGGGCTAAGATTAATTGATTAAACTAATTATTTTATCAATGCAGTTGTGGCCATCACTCCACAAAAGCATTCAACCATCACAAAGATCCAGATCAAACATGTTTTCAACCAACCAACCATTATTACATCGCATCGTCCTCGCAGGAACGGATATCGAACAAAACTGTAAAAGAAAAGGTAAACATCTAAAGACTCCTAGCCGAGACGAGTAGCAGCTCCTGGGGCGCCATAGCGAAGCTTCTTGCGTGGAGGAGACGAGGTGGTGCATTGCGGCATCATCTCCTCAGGGGGCACCTGTCCTGCGAGCTGTGCCTCCAAGCGTGCAATCTTGGCGTGAGCATCCTGGAGCTTCTCATGCAGACTCTCGACCTCAGAAGTTGCGCGCTCCAGGTCTGTGTTGAGCGCAGCAGTGACTCGAGACAGGATATCTACCCGATCATCTCCGGTCTGAGCAGCAGGTACCTCTGTGTCCTCAGTACCAGCCTGACGGCTAGGCACGTGACGGTAGTCGGAGTGGTGCAGTGTCTCACGGAAGCGGTAGCTGTAAGACCAGAGAGCCCTCCTAGCAGCATCACTGACGGCAGCATCCTCTGTGGAGAAAGGAACAGTGCTGTGATGCGTCGTGCGAACTCTCCAGCCTGTAGCAGTCCCAGGCAAAGGTACACGGATGTGCACCTCAACGATGAAGTAGTCCTCCAGTCTAGGCTCCTTGTAGTGCTCAACCACATAGTTGGGCTTCATAGAAAATCCCAGGTGCACCAACAACTCCTCCAGCAAAGCACAGAACTGACCACCCTCGTCCACCGTGTAGTGCTCATGATATTCAGGTCCACGAGGGCGAGGCTCCTCTTCTGGGACTTCCTCGGGGTCTTCTTCTGGGTCTTCCTCCTCATTGTTGCCATCATCAGCTTGATCATCGGCATCCATGCCAGAATTGCTCCCATCACTATGCTCATCATCGCTGCTGTCATCCCCACAATCATCTGGGTCTCCTCCAGCAGCATCGGCGTCAGGAGCGGCTGGTGGAATCACTATGTTTCCATCAGCATCGACCTCCAGAGGGGCGCCATCGAACAGCTGGGGTGGCTCCTCTGGGTCGTCTTCAGCCTCTAGCTATACCTCCGGCTCTGCCTGTGGCTCTGCCTGGACCTCAGGCTGTACCTCCACTGGAGCTTCCTGAGCTGGTGCTTCTGCCTGAGGCTGGAGAACAAACGGTCCAGCTAGGCGAAGGCCTCCTGTGCGCATGCGTGCAGTCTGATATTCCCTGACCATCTGAATAAGACAAAAGCTGAACTCAGTATAGAATAAAACGAAATAATGAGATTTTTAACGAAGAAACAAAAATAAATTAGATTTTTATGCTTAAATAAGGGAATTTTGAAAGATGACATGGGTTCCTAGATGTTGAATCCTTAATTTCGACCAGTTCTAACTTAAGGCTGCGTCCTACAGTCAAAACTACTCTGATACCACTTTGTCACACCTGAATTTCGAAAAGAAACCAAGTGCATCTCATATGTGTGCCAGGATCATGTTTACACACATACGATAGACAAAAGAGTGTAATATCATAGCATAGTATTCAAACGTACAAGAGAATTAATAACTTATTACAATATTTTTTTATTACACTCTCGGGAGACTTGAAGGTCTTATCGAAAAGCACACGCTATCTAGGCATTCAGAACTCGTCGTAATCATCAACACCTTAGCAAAGGCTGCTACCCCAAGAGGACCGGGCTGTACCCCTGCAACCCCATACCCCTCTGCTCCTTTCGGATAAGGCCATCAGCACAATCACACACCTAATTAATTGCTAAGGTCAGAGCCCGTTGACACTATGGTTGCACTGTTTTCTTGGTGGTTCTCCATGTTACGATTAAACCATAGTTCTCTGTTTAACAAACATTTCACCATCATTTTACCATCGAAGTTCATGATCACATTTTAAAAGTTCCAAATTTTACCATTCCCAAAGTATAGCAACGCTAAGCATACTAACCCAAAACATTATTTAAATCGGGTTGTACAAGGAATCATGGATAAAAGACTAGGTAATCCTTAAAAAGTGTTCCCATCAAATTAATGCAATAAAATAAACTTTATTGACATGCAATTGTTTAGGATAAAAGAATATGCGGGGAGGGCCACTTGCCTTGTTCTACAAAAACGTCCTCTTCTTCTTCAAAATATTGCCCTTGATCTGCTTCAATTGGCGGCTCGGTCGCAACAGGCACGAGATCTACGATCAAGCATAAAACATACAACAAATAAGAAAACAGTACATCAAACATTACTATCAGACTAAAACAAGCACCTAAAACTAACAAGCTCGAAAAGACAAACGCGAGGACACCAAGAACTCTAAAAACGGAGCTAGAACGGAAAAGATATGGCTTAAACAAGGTGTAGGGACTTGCTGGCAAAGAAATTAAGTTTACAGGGGCTTAACTGAAAGAAACCAGGGACTAAAACATAATTACACGTTAAAACAGAGGGGTTTACATGCAAAAGACAGGGGCTGGACTTCGGGAACTAAAACAGAGAAGCTCAGGGGGTTTTTTGTAAAAACCAAGACCTAAATCTGATTATTTTTGAACTGAACAGGATTGCGGGTTGAATACAGGAAAAGGCAGGGGCTCTTATGCAAAAGAGCCGACGCTGACCGGTACGGGTTTGTTTGACCAGAGGCTCGGGGCGCTGAGGGCCGTTGGATCTTGATCTAGCGGTTCTGATTGGTTTGGGCGAAGGTGTTGCCGCCGGCGACACCGGGGACGGCGGCGCCGCCACGCTGCGCGGCGGAGGCTCACCGGAGCGAAGCTTGACAGGGGCTATGGACCTCGGTTTGGGACGGGATTAGGCCCTACAGCATCGGGGCGGCGAGGCGAACACGTCTAGGGGGTTCTGGTTGGCCATCGTGCGGCGGCGGAGGCTGGCGACGACGAGTGGCGGCGGCGGAGCTCTGGTGAAGCAGATGGGCGGGCTAGCAAGCGAGAGAGAGGGCGAGAAGGGGTTCAGGTGCTTCGTTACCTCAGTGCGAAGCTTCCTGAGTGGTCAGATGGGGCGGAGCAGCGCCAGAGCTGCGGATCGACGACGCGGCGGCGCTCGGTGATGGCGGCGGCGCGGATGTGAGCTGCGGCGATGTGTGTGTGAGGAGCGGGTGGTCGTGGATGGAATGCGGAGCTCGACTGGGGTTTTATAGAGTGGAGGGGGAGAGAGGGGAGGCCCGCTCGGCGACGCTCGAGGTGGCCGGCCATCAATGGCGCCCGGTAGTGGAGAGCTCGGTGGAAGCGGCCGTTTCGGTGGGAAAGCGAGGGGGTGGAGGCGAGTGGAGGCGAGCGTCAGTTACTGTGGCTCGGGGGGGAGAGGAGAGGAAGAGGTGAAGGAGAGGGAGCGGCGCCGGGAGCTCGGGCGGCGCGGCTGGGGGCGCGGCTAGAGGTCGGGGATGACCGTGACGGGTGGGTCCCGCCCGTCAGCGGTAGAGAGGGAGGGGAAGGAGCTGGGCTGCTGATGGGCCAGAAGAAAGGAGATGGGCCGGCGGGAGGGCAAAAGAGAGAGAGGGTGAGCGGCTGGGCTGAGGGAGAGAAAGAGAGATTGAGAGAGAGTTCAGGGAGGCTTTCCGGACTTTTTCATGATTTTGAAAAACTTCACACAAATCAAACAAAAGACATGCAAACCAAATATGATGCACAAGCACTTATTGCTCTAAAATTATTTTAATGATGTTTAAATATTTTTAGGCTCAAATTTATTTGAAAATTTTTAATTAAATCCTTACAAAATTAAATCTAACCATGTTGCTACAATTTATTTGTGATGGAATTTTTAAGGTGTTACACTGGGGAACCTCGGGGAATGGGTTGGGGTGCTTCGCGGGACTCTGGTGGGTGTGTACGTGAGTTCGGTTGGGACAGAGAGGGCGTGTGCGCGGCTGCCCATTTGAAGGCGGTAGACGGTGGCAATGGAGAGCCGGGGTGAAGGCTCGGGACAGCTAGTGAGCGAGCCCGAGGGGGTCAGGGAGGTGCACGGGGGCACAAGGATGGTGTTGGAGGGGTTGTTGGGGGTCGAAGCGGTGCTGGGTAGCCTGTCCACGTTGAGGTGGTCAGCGGTGGTGCCAGTGGCGCGGGGGTGAGCTCGGGCGAGGCGCTGAGCAGGGGATGGATGCTTTGGGGCGAAGGGAGTGCGCAAATGGACGGCCAAGCGTCAGATAACGCAGTTGGCCTTCACCGGCGGCATGGACGCCCTCAGAACTCACCGGCCACGTAGCGTTGCTGGGCTGGCCTGGGAGGAGTGTTCACGGAGATTGGCTAGCAGCTACAGGGCATGGGAGCTGCGGTGGTCGTGGCGGATCACGTGCGGCGCGGCGATGAGTGAGAGCGCTTGCGCGTGGGAGAGGCGGGAGACGAGGGTGTGGGGCCGGGGGCGCATGGTTGAGTCCGAGCGCGCGGTTGACGTGGCTTGCGCAGTCAGGCGGCGGCACACGCGTGTGGAAGAATAACAGGGGAGGTGAGGAAGAAAGAAGGGAGAAAGGAATGGAGTTTGACCGGAAGTCAACAGAATTTGACCAAGGTTTAAAAAGAATTCCGTGTTGAAACATCAAAATCATATCAGCCAAAACAAAAGTTGTAGAGAACTTTATGGTGCACAAAGTTTATGTTGGGCGATTTTTTATTTTAGCTTTAGTTTAAGCAGAAAAATAAGATCATTTGAAAGGCGTTTAAATAACTTTTTGAATTCAATTTCAAAAGTAGGCCTTTCTAAAATTTGACCTCTAACTTCAATTTTTGTTTCCAATTTGAGGTCATTGCTCAAGATCATGATCAAAAAACTTGGTAAAATTTGTGAGTTTAAGTGCGGCCAAAACTCATGTATATGTTTGAAATTTGAATTTGGAAATCAAAATTAGTTATTTGAATTTTTGACCATGAACTTCAATTTATATTACCTAATTTGGGACTTTGATTAAGACCATGATTTAAGCACTTAGAATAATTTTAGATTAGTGAGAAAACAAAATTCTTTTGAAACTCAACTTGGATTCGTTTGAATTAATAAACAGAATTTCAATTTAAATATTATCTTTTTATTTCTTGAGTCCTTTAATCTGGTTGAGGCACTTGTTCATGAGCAGACAAACTTGCATGAAAAAGTTTGTGAATTTTTGTTTGGCTAAATTTCAAGCGTGTGTTTGAATTCACTTTGGTTTGAGGCAATTTACCATTGCATGTGATTAAAACTTAATGACCCCTCTAATTATTTTCAATTAGTCCTTAGTGACTTGGGTTTTCACACAAAGCAACCCTTCCCTCACAAAAAGAAGTAAAAAGGATTTTCTCAGTGACGTCCTCGGAAGGAAACTGCAACTGATAACAGGACTTCCAGTCAACCATTTCTTGCGTTTGAAGCAATCCCTCAAGAATTAATGTCATTAGATCTGTCTCTCTTGCGGTGCAGGTGGTCCAAAACAAGCCACGGGAAGGATGTTGTTTGAATTGAGGCATCACAATAGGAAACCTCGGGACCTTCGGTGTGGTCTCCTTCTTCTTTCTGCCAGACTTCTTCTCCACAGGCTTCGAGGAGTCCTCATCGCCAGTCTTCTTCGTGGCGCCTTGCTTTAGCCTCATGGCGGCTGGGCGTGTGGTCACCTTTGTATTCGGTCGCATTTACTCTTGGGGGCATGGAAGTATTTATAAATCCACGGTTAGGGTTACCTAATATATACAGTAATTTTCGACGATGCAAATCATTCCATAACTTGGGCATGTTTTTAGGATTTTTTTATCCTATTTTCCTGTTACGGAGATAACAGAAACACAAGATATAGACGATTTTTTACCAGATTTTGAGATCCTTAAAAAAAATTTGATTTAATGATCGGGGGCTACTGGCGCATTTTCGGGGATTTAATCTTTTCCGAAATTTAAGGCTGAAATGAAGTGAAGACCTTCGACTAATTTACTAAAATCACTAAAATCTCGAGGGCTGCACCTAATGGGTGCACCTATTCGGTGCACACCATTAAACTACTCTACTAACAATATAAGATCGCTTTATGAACCCCCGACTACTTTGCAAAGTAGTCCAAGGCTCAAGGGCTAGACCCATTGGGTGCATCAAAGATGCACTTCAACAGAAAACTACTCAATAGAAGAACATGAGCGTCTTGTGCTTGACTTCAACTACTCGACTGATCAACGACGACGTTTTGAAGAAGCATTGGTGGAATCAAGATTCGAAGAGAAGACGCAAGATGCTCCAGCATTACCAGGGTCACTCATATACGGGATTGGTTTACTCTACCAGGAATAATCCAACCTGAGTACTCCAGAAGCAGTTGGCTATGGTGCAAGATGGTGCAGTTGTCTCGGAGAACTAGTCGTGTACTGATACGAGACTCCCCAATTACCATATTGTAGTACTTTATTGTATACGACTAGGATCATGTAACTGACATGTAATTCTTCTCCCCGTACATATAAGGCGGAGCAGGGACCCCCACAAAACAACACAACTCATACGGAAGGCAATACAACATACAGGACGAAGGGAATTATGCACATTACGACGTGTACCTGTCTAAATCGTTGTCTCGTGTGCACCATAGTTCATGAGAACTCAGTGAGACCCTCGACATCTTTTTACCCTGAGGTACCCTAGACAGGTACTCGATCGCTAAACACCGACACTCGCCCTCCTTCCCTTACGGTGAATGTGTCGGCCAGCAGCTGGGCGAAGCCAAACCAGCCGTTGTGGTCACTGATCCTCGCTTAAAGCTCGCCTAGAGCTTCCCCGTGGCCTAGGACACTCCTAGATAGAGTTTTACCCCTTGTAGCCCATGGAGCTCTGACATCACCAAGCATGGCGGACCGACGGCTTGGGTGCACATCGTGAGGGTGAATGATGGGAACTGGGGTGCCCGATCTTCCGTCAGGTGAAGGATAACTCGTTTCGGCGGAGCGGAACACACCGATCCGGCTTCAAGTCAGCAACTCAAACCCCGCAATCTTAGCACCATAATTCCTCTGGTTATCAACCGTGTCACAACCCGGTTGGACTCGCCGAGAAGCTAATCCCTGCCTACGAAATGAAGAACACAAGCAAGAACTTGAAATAAATGCAGCTCTCAAAGGAAGTGACAAGCTGCAGATGTATGATTAAGCTCCAAAGTTGGGGTTCTACAAACCGATAGACGGCAAAACTGTTCTCGATATAGTAATCTAAGAAAAACCCAGTCTAAATGACGGCGACTACTGAATTTAATGTCGTAGGGGCGAGCTAGGGTTGGGGCATCGCGCCCACGACATGGACCGAAGGCCCGACACGATACAAATCCTGAAAAGGCCCAAAACATGTGTCACACTAACTTTTCATGGTCACACAGCATGATCTAAGAATCTTCTGGAGCTAGGACCAGAACCAAAAGAAGCGTCTTGTCGTCATGATTCCAACGGAGCCAAGAATGCCTTGATTGGACACCGCATGATGGAGAAATTACAGTTGGAGCGTAGACATGTCGGATGAATCCGAACCGAAGTTGTTGTCTGACATGGCGACGACTTGTAGCTTGGAGACGAGGCCGGCTCGTGTATGTTCATCATGGTGGTGTCCTCATCAGTGAAGAAGCAATGACAATGGCTAAAGAGCAAGCGCGTGAGCACCACTACCACATGTGGAATCTACCTATGTAGCCGGACGATCGAGCGGAGGAGCACTAACAAGGGTTGTCGATGGTGGAGTCACCGCCGGCCATGGTGGAATGTTGGGTGGCCATTGCTGGTCGTGAGGGGCCTTGGTGATGTGTGCGCGGGCTGGGGAGATAGAGAAGGTCGTACGGAGGCACTGAGCAAGATGGGAGGGCAGGAGACGACGTGGGGTGACCGTGGCGACGACGCGAGGCGGTGCTAAGCGAGCGATAGCAAGAAAGGGAGCAAAGGTGAGTGAGTGAGCGAGAGGAGAGAGAGGCGAGCGGGGGTGCCGATTGTAGGCGCTCGCTCTTGTTGTGCTGGCTCGGGCGGCAAGCAGACCGATGGCATCGGGTCGCGTGGGCCCAGGAGTGTATGGGAGAGAGAAACTGTGGAAGCGGCTTGCGTTGACTAGCCAAAACTTTCATATTTTGAACTGCGCTAGAAAAAATTTTGAACTATGGGTTGTATAGAATTTAGGGCTCTACAACTTTTGTATTCAAAACTTTTTTCAAGACTTTACCAAAAAGTAAATCGGGCTAAAACAAGATGTGTCAAACTTGTGTTTGAATTTCAGAAATTCCATATGGTTTAGCCATCTTTTAGTAAAAATTTAAAATAGTTAGAGTTCAAAACTTTGAACTTGAAGTGGCTAGTTATGAAAAGGGCACATCTAATATTGTATTGGTACCACATGCACATCTAGAGCTCAAGTTGATTTCACATTAGAGAGGGTCAAAGTTTAGAAAAAGTCATGGTTTGCTGAATTTGAAATCAATACTTTGACCAAGGTTTGACTAAGAATTTGAATGTCTTAAACTCAAAAGTTTTTGAACATGAGCTATACCATTGGAAAGATATTGCTCTATAGTTTTCAAATATGCAAAAAAAATATCTGGCATTATTTAAGCAAATTTTGAATAAAACCAAGTCAACATTTAAGCACGCAAAGGGGACTTAACCAAATTTGGAATTTTGCCCATGATCACATGCATGAATGATGCATTTACAATATTTTTGAACGTTGATGCTTGAAACATATAAAGGTGCTTACGTGAACATGAAATTTTGCTTTTCTAGCAAGTTTGAATTTCAAATTTTCAAATGATCAAATTTGCATCAAATTTAACTTTAATGCAAACGCAAGTACATAAGTGCATATGTATAAATCATGCATGTTATTGTTATGAAGCTTAGATTCAATATTTTTGTTTAGCATACTTAAACCTTGGGTTTTCACAATGGCCGGTGGAGGATGGGAAGGGGTCGGCGAGCAACCTTAAGCCATGGGGAGCATGGTTGGAGTGTTCGTTTGGGCTGTAGCATTGCGGAGGTGGGTGCTCGTCGGTGAGGTCAAGTGTGGCAGCAATGTCGCTGCAATGGAGCTTGTGCATGTTGGGAGGAGCGGCGCACGGCTTTTATAGCCGCTTAGGGCAAAGGAGTGGATAGTGGGGAGGGCCCTGGTTGATGGAAGCACACCCCATTGGGTAGTGGGGCTGTTGCGTCGTGCGAGGCTGCCGGCTTTAAGTCGAATTTGCTACGAAATTCTGAACTAAGCATCAAAATCTCCAAAATGATGTTGTTGACTTTGTGGTCTTTAATTTTTGTAAAGTCCGCCTTAGGAAAAGCTCAATAGGTTTTGAGATAAGGCTGGAGGAATTTTGGTGAAATGGATAACATGGGTTTCAAAATGGGTTTGATCTTTGCCGGTTTTCATTTAAATTTTTGAACATCTCCCACTCATTTTTGAAGGGAACACTAATGTCAAAGTTGCTCTATTTGGAAATATCAACATGATGACGACATCCCAGCACCATTCCATGTATTTCAAGGGAGTGGCCATGTAACCCATGACATCATTCTAGAAGCTCCCAAAGATTCCGTGAACCAGTGTCAATTACACGAAGTCGTGCAAAGAAGGTACAGCAAGAGGTGAACTCAATCCTAGCTGAAATTAACTTTTACATATATGAGAATGTTATGCTACCTAAATGTCCTACATTAATTGTGTTTAAATTCACACATGAAGATGAGTATGCTATTCTACATAGAGGTTAATATGACCACAAGGAATGACCTAATAAGGAGCCGGTTCCCAAAAAAAACTAATAAGGAGCCAAAGTTCTCTTTGAAAAGTTCGGACAATATCCTGATCAGTTCGGACCTACACATTAAATTGACCACAACTCTTGATTCATGAAGGCTCTAGAGGATCCCAAGTACTTGATAGAATACTTATCAAGTCTAATTTCCAATGCAACAAACCACATGTCCATTTGACTTCCCAATAAAAATATATGACCAATTTGGTAGAGACTGTACAGAAAGCCCAACAGTTGTTCGAGGGCTGACAAGTGCTTCCACTTCTCGTCGGATTCTGCACTAACTTGTATAGTTTCATCATACATATTATACATGGTTGGAAAGCATATGAAGTCCTCTTTTCAACCCAATAAACAGCTTATTGTTTGGACTTCCCAATAAGGAGTAAATGATCCTTTTAGTAATCACTGCTAGAAGATGGACATGCACGCGAGAACTAAAGGACACTTCATGAATGCTTCACCCATTGGTCTTCCACCTTCCAACATGGCAATTTATGTTCATACCTACCTAGGAGGGTTGTTCCTAATATAAATATTACCCACATGGCCCTGTAAACACAACTTTTGATCATTTGACAAACCCATATGGTTTCGCAGCCGAGCTGCTGAGTGTCTTACACACACACGTTTGTTCTTCCTTGTTCTTCTTGGACCTGTGAAGAAGATTTCTCGAGGTCCCATAATTTTTGCTCTAGGCTTCCATACCTTTTGTGCAGATTAGTCCCGGATTGTGGTTCTGCGGTCGTTCATTGATTGAGTCGAAGTACTCAAGGTTTCGGTGCCTCTATCCTCGTCGCTTGGTCGCATCTAACCATAGCAGGAATAAAGCTAGCTATCCCTTGTCTTGTCACAGCTAGTTACTCGCTGGCCAGTGTCCATAGCAAGTTATCCTTTGTTCAAAGACCTACTTTCGTGAAGATTGGGCCACCCCCAAGGAGGTTCCTATCACTACAACTTTTATTTAGGCCAAAAATTGAGTTCTTTTGTAAATTTTGTTGATATTGACTTCCCAGAAGGATCCCAAAGAAAGTTGTTAATCATTATTTCATGTGGATTAAGCCCTAATTGACTATCTAATCCTTTTGGTTTTGGTCCTAATGACTTGAGTTGTTACAATTTACCCAACTCAAGACTGATCAAGATCAGCCAGAGAGGCAAAATTATTCTCACAAGCCTTTCGCCGTGCCTCGATAAAATAAAAGAGGGCAAAGAGACACCTATTCCACTATGACAATGGTGTGTCTTCATCTTGCCATCGTCCTCAGGACACCTAAGTCTCATGTCACCTTGGGAGTTGCCCATCACCAACTACATTGGAGTGCCATAGATAAGACAAATCCATCAAACATCCTCAACATCGTCCTAGAGAACGGGAAAGAACCAAATCTTCAATACTAAAATATAGCATGAAAAAGACCAAACCTTTAAACCTAAGACTAGATCTTAAGAGAGAAAAAAACGGATCACCACTCCCTCTAGCGCCACCAACATCGCCAGAGACAAAGGGAGGGAGACCATAGCGGTGGAACCAGAGAGAACCAAGCAGCTACGGCCGGCGGCGGCACGGAAACCATGCCACCGTGTGTGGTGCCGCCGGGGAGAGGGCTTTTCTTTTTCTTTGCATCCTACACTAGAAGTTGGACCTTAGAACTAAAACCTCACATTCACATCTTAAAATTTTAATGAGTTTGACTTAAATATGTTGGAGATTTCTTAGAAGGATAGTTAACATGCTTGAGTAGATTTGGTTTAGTTGCAGACCATTACCAGCTTCAGCGGTGCAGCTGGGGTGCTGTGTTTGATGTGCCATATTGTTTCAGTTGTTTAGGATCCCATGAAATTTTTTGATGTGCCAAATTGCTTTAGTTATTTGGTATCCTATAAAGCATCAGTAGTGCATGAAAAAACGAAGTAATGCTAGACAACGGTTGTTTGGCCTGCTTGGCTGATGCAATGAAACTGCAGTTGTTTGCTGGCATATATGGGAGGCCGGCAATGATGTTAGATACTATTGTAGAAGTAAAGTTTCCTCCCGATGACTTGTTAAGAACATACATGCAACGGTATGTTTTTCGAAATGAGCAAAAAGGACTGTTGGAACAAACTTGGTGCATGATTCATATACAATTGATAAACAAATAGTCAACAGTACATTTGTGTTCTCCACACTTGAAGACTGGAATGGGTGAATGGCCTGCAATCTGATTCTTGTGTATGAAGGAGAGAATGGTTTGTCTGAGTACAACAAAAAAAAAGTCCTGTGCGTCACGTGCCGCTATCTACATCAAACCCAGCACCCGTCCATCCTGACCCAGAATTCACTCTTCCCTTGGGAAGGATCATAACACCACCCCTCCCTCTTGCGTTTGATGGTCTTCTCTTCTTTTCTGCCTCTGCGGGCCTTTGATGCTGCCCACTAGAGGGGGGCTCTGTCCCATTATTCAGAGGGCCAGTGGGTAAAATTTTCTTCGTCTTTAACAACTTTTGCAGCAGCTTCCCAGGCCTAGAATATCAGATACAACTGAAGACATCAATATATCATACAAAACATAACTTGACATTGTTAAAGTAACAGAAGAATGAAAGAGAAGCATGTGGATTTACAAAGAAAATAGGGGACACAACAGTAGAGGCCTACACATGAGAAAGACATACAACTGTGGTTTCCAAAATAACAGAATGTGTAGTACAATAATTGTGCATATAGGAAATGGAAACACAAATGTAGAGACATGCGGTTAAAAACACTTTATTCCCATTATTCAGTGTATAAAAAGATGTAAGCATAGTGATTGTATTCATCTGATACAAAAAAATGGGGCTCTGAATGATATAATTTTGATTGTCATTCACCTAGCACAAGGACAAGTTTATATAATTTTGAGCAGCAGTAATTTTACAATCTGCTCCATTTATATTTGATATTGCTTCAAATGAACATAAATCCAACACATAAAATTCATTGAAACCTCCATACAGGCAGTAATATTACAGTTTGCCTTAAAGTGCTATTTCAGCCCTGGGAAATATGCTTATTACCTTGGAAAGAGAACTGGGCAGCCAGTCAATAGAAATGGTACAGAACAGAGACTTTATGAACAAGGAGCAAGTACATATTGTATCAGATACCGCTAAAATAATTAAAATTATTAATATCACACTCCAACCCGAAATCTCTAACCTTCTTTGACTGTTCTTCTTGCACCTTGGCTAAACGTATTTTCTCTGTTGATATTTCAATCTTTTTCCTCAAATGCTCAAGTGCTGGAGAATAAGAGCAAACGAAAAGCAGGAACAAGTAATAAGTTGAGAGTACACAGTACGTAGATCGTAGAAGGTTCATCAAAGGCACTAGAGGTATGTGTATAGAAGGTGAACAATATTTTCTATTTGAAAACCTATTAGATACCTGCTTTCTTTGGTCCAGCTGTCAGTTTCATTTCTAAAGTCAGATTCTCTAACTCCTTTTCTACATCACGAATTTTGGAATAGTTCTCCTGAATGTATCTGAGACACAGCAAAATTATATGAGACACAGCAAAATTATAAGAGACACAGTATAAGCTTCATCATGAAAAAAAAAGAAAAAGAAAATCAGTATGTGAACATATGCACACAAGGCTCCAAGACCGAAGTAAGCTTGGTAAGTACTAAGAACTAGTGGACAATGAAAATAGATAATTACACTAGAAGACATATACAGAAGCAAAAATGTGGGCATGTGCCTATATAATCCTAATATTCATGTGCAGATACTCCCTCTGTCCCGCAAAACAAGTCATTCTAGTCTTGTCCTGAGTCAATTTTTCTTAAGTTTGACTAAATTTATATAAGGAAGTATCAATACTTATGACATCAAAAGGATATAATGTAAAGTATATTTCATGATGCATCTAATTATACATATTCTGTACCATAAATGTTGATGATCTTTTGTACAGACTAGAATTCAAACCTAAAAATGTTTGACTTAGGACAAAATTAAACTGACTTGTTTTTTTATTAGATGGAGGGAGTAAATTGCAAGCATAGCCCTATACATAATTGGACATCCTCACACCAGGCTAGGGGATATGTAAAATAAAGCAGAGTAAAAAAAAAACTGGTGAATAATTTTATACCAGACACAACACTGATGCTGTACGAAAAATGACTGATTGGTGTCACATGGTACACAGTAGAAGTTCAGGCACACCTCTGTTCTCATTATTATGATGCAGACATTGGGCATGATCCCAAGTGTTCAAGGAAATGCAATATTGATGACCTTATTCCGCGAAAAGAAAAAATAATAACTGAACTTCTTAACAATCACTAATTGGAAAATTGGATCCATGCCATTAAAAGAACCCATCTTTGGATATGTACCATAAAAAGATCCAAGTATAGACATATATCATAAAAAGATGACAATGCTATAGATATATAGCAGTCCGTTTTCTTTCATTAGAATGATCCGAATAATCCATCCCCATTAGTATGCTTTCTGTTAGTATGAAGACAATCACACAACCAATCCCCATCCTGCAGTCTGATCAAACACAAGAAGGCACGATCACAAGCAAAATCTCATTCTCGCAACTAGCGAAATACTCCGGCAAGCGGTGACCGAGGCTAAAGCAAAAAAATAAAATAGAACAGAAGAGGACGCCACTAATCCTTCAGAGCATCATCTTGCTCCCAGGTTCAGCTCAGCTTGCGCTGGATCTACACCTTCTAGCCACTGAATGCCTGCTGCCGTGCACGATTTTCGCTTCCCAGCATCGACTTGCTCGTCCACCGGTGACTTCCGGCCAACGCGGCGCTGTCCTGGAGCGTTATGCGGTCAAGGGCCTCCCATCCAACTCTGCAGCCGAGACCATTGTTGCCTCCTTCCTCGCAGTCTCAGCCATGGGGCAAGGACTGACCCGGACGGCGGTGGTGAGGTGGCGAGCGCAGCCCCGTGACAATACACGGCGGCAGCATGATCAGGCAACTCTTCGCTCCTTCTCATGCCGCCCTTCTAACAGGGCTGGAGCAAGGGTAGAATAGAGTTTGGAGTACACAAGTGCTAAGTTGCCAACAAGTGCCATCTTTTGATGGTATATATCTATAGTAAGATCTTTTGAAAATGCACCATCTAGAATATCAAATGAGTTTCATTAAGTTAACCATGAAATACGCCTTGATAGTGCATTTATAATTATTCGGTATTGTGGAAATTAATTTATTTCCTATAAAGTTGATAACGGAGGAAGTATGTCGGGATTAGCAAATAAACACCAATGTAATATTTGTCAACAAGGGGCTGTTAATTTTACATGAAATCTTTCATTGGACAATAGAATGTTACAGAGAACTAAGGATTAACAGGACTATAATGCCCCAAGTGTGCTTTTTTGCCTAATTGAGCTGCATGTTAATAGCAGTTCTAGTAATTTGAGCAGTTCAACATGTTAATTTTAGTTCCTATGCTGGCACTTTCCAGCAATGGGTCATCTATTTGATGTCCCTCTTGTCCTGAAGGAATGAGGAGCATAATATGTTTCTGATTTATCACTTATTCGCACGATATATAGGGCACGTGGAGAGAAATTAGTCGACAGAGGTTTGTGCATTAGGATTAGTCCATTCCTGTAGACGCAACTGCATTCTCACACATACAATCGCAATTTCAACTCACGCACACCCATTTAATTACAAATGCTCAAAGTTTATATCCACATAAATGAAAGGGGCTAATATAGATCCACACGAGAGATTCAAATTCAAGATTAGGGAGCTAGAGAATGGCTTACTTCTTCAGCTGCAGCTGCTCCTCCAAAATAACCTGCGTACAAGTCACCCGACTCACAATCAACAAACCCGCAACCCAGGAAACACTGAACCCTTATACGCGTCTGGGGAGGAAGAGAGGCGTGTGGGATGCGTACCTTCTCGGTGTAGGCGATTACGGGAGAATCTCGGGCGAGGCCATCGGGGCCGATCTCCGGCTTCAAGGCCGACGGAGGTGCCGGCGGCGGCGCCGCCATTCCGCCGGGATCTGAGGTCTAGTTTCTACCCTTTTACCTTCTGCTTTTATATTTCCTCTATTTCCTTATTCTTGGTCACGAGCCCGACTTTATGTTGAGAGAATGAGCGAGCGCGATTGTGTGTATTGTGAATAAAGTGGTAAGAGTAGGAATGAGATCGTTCATGGCAAGTCGCCTACGGAAGTACTCCTCCGGTTTGGTAAAAGAAGTCGTTTTGGATAAGGTTTGAGTCAAACATTGGGAATATAAATCATGAATAATATTTAAGTGGTTGAGTTTGGAAATGTGAAAATTATATAAATAGATTGGTCTTGAAAAATACTTTCATAAAAGTATACATATATAACTTTTTAAGAAATATTTTTATAGAAAAGAGAAGTCAAAGTTGTGCTTTGGTGACCGTGTCGATGTCCTAAACGACTTCTTTTACCAAACCGGAGGGAGTACGGAGTATAACACATCAAGACGACCGTGGATCTCAAGCTAACTCCTTTGAATCGTCGGGAGTATCACGAAGAGGAGGCAATTCCACTTTGAAGACAGACGAATGAAAAATAAATAAATAAATAAATATAGAATAGTATGGGCTCCAAACTCCTTACGGATAAGTTATTTTAAAAACTTTTTTTCCAACAAAAAACCCATGTTCCTCTCACCGCGGTCCCAGTTAAGGGGAGGTGTGCAGCGTACAATGATGACAGAGAAAAAAATCACATGTGAGTCCGCCTTCCCTGATTTATTTTTTTTTAACCGATCACTTTCTTACCCACCCGCGGTACCCAGACATCCCTTCTAGCAATCATGTGCCTTCCACCTCCTTTCTGCCACACCCCATCCTCTCCTGTGGATATTAGATCCATCTGTGCCACTCCTGCGGTGCTCCTTCGCTCCCTATCCCCTCGACCCAGACTCAAGGGCGACCCATCTCAAAGTTCACGCGGCGGTGGCTGTTCTCCTAAGAGCATCTCCAGTAGCAAACGTAAAACTGGAGACCTAAAACAAGTCTTAGATATAAGAGAGAGAAGATTTTTATAAAATATTCGAGACCTTCTCTAGCAGCATACCTAAAAATCGTACACTAAAAAAAGTTATGAATATCAGAACATTACGAGGGTTAGCCATAGAAGACACAAGACACATAAAATCATATAAATATTACTGGCTTCTTTGAGGTGATTTTTGCAAAAATTCTAGCCTTATCCTCACCCATGACAAATGATTCATTCTTCCACGTTGAAGGCATCTAGGCCCCTAATTGAGTTTTGATAATTAATGACAACACTTGTGGACTAACAATTTCATTTTAGAATATGAGAATAGGTCAGTCACAAGAGTTGGAATGAGCTTCAAATGTTGATGTATGGATGACATGTGTGCTATGGACCATAGGAAGCTCAAGGCAAAGGTATATGATAGGGCTTTTAAATTTGACCGGTCATGAGGTGATTAGAGGATGAAAAATAATCGGGTTGATAGGCTAGATAGCCGTACTATCAAAAGGGATCAATCTCGTTGGTTCAATAGAATATTAGTGCCACAATGATTCTTGAATTGCATGTAGTGCATTTAGAGTTTGTGATGATTAACTTGGGAATGGGCGCATTGCAAAATCTGCTGAAAAACCAGCCCTGACGTGGCTGGCGGACTGTCTGCGGCCCTCGGGTGGACGGTCCGCGGGAAGGCTATTTAATTTAATTCTTAAATTATGTGGAAAATCCGATCGGACAAGTCCGAACGGACCACGGACGGTCCGTGGTTTATTGGCGGACGGTCCGCGGTATGAGTTGACTTGTGGACCCATATGCGCTGACTTGGTGTGCTGAGCAACGTCTGGCAGACTGTCCGTGCCATGTGGTCGGACGGTCCGAATTAAATCTAACAGAAGTGTTTCCCAGCGTTACAGAGGGGTAGACTGTCCGGCCATGCCTCGGCGGACGGTCCGTGGTGTGCGCGGACGGTCCGCGGGTCTCTAGCGAACGTTCTGCCAGTCCTCAACGGTCACCTCTAACACACGTTTGACTTCGCGTTATAGCCATTGCATTTTGAATGCGGACAGTCCGGGACTGTCGGGCGGACAGTCCGCGATGCACGTTTTTAACGGGGTTTGCATATAACGGCTAGTTTTGAGGAGAGGACTATAAATACTTCCTCCCCGCGGGCATGGAGGGTCTCTTGGCACTTTAGAAAGCTTGATACACATTCTAGAGCCCTTGTTCTCCTCTCTCTCACTCACTTGCTTTGAGATTGCATTTCTTGGTGAGATTGAGAGGTTCTAGTGCATTGCGTCAAGGATTTGATCATCGTGGCGCTAGGATTTCATTGAGCTCGTGGTTGATTTGTTACTCTTGGGGGTTGCTGCCTCCTAGATGGCTTCTAGCTCGTGATTCCACCGAGCACTTCAAGAAGATTGTGAAGTTGCCGTGGAAGATTGGTGTGAGAGGTCATTGTGCTCACCTCGCCGGAGTGGTGAAGAGCAACTTTAGTGGAATCGAGATTTGGAGCGGTTTTTTGGTTCTAACCGGCTTAGAGATCAAGTGGAGTCTTGATAGAGAAGTGGTTGAACATTGAATCCATCTCAACGTGGACTAGAGGTGACCGGCAAGTCATCGATACCACGGGTTAAATTTGTGTCTCTAGCTTGTGGTTTGATTCTTGTTCTTATCTTTAGCGTTTACTTTGAGCAAGTTATTTACATAGAACTTGAATTGTACCTTGCCATCCTAGGTTGCAAACCCCTCAGCATAGGCTTAGAGTAGCTAGAAATTTAATTCACCTTGTGGTTCTAATTAATTTTCTCTAGTGTTGTGATTGAAGTTTGAAACCGCCTATTCACCCCCCCTCTAGTCGGTAATCCAAGATCCTACAAGTGGTATCAGAGCTAAGTACTCCCTAATCAAGGATTTAATCATCCCGGAGTAGGATTAATATGGCTAGAGAGAACAAAATGAAGCAAAGAAAGATTCCTTATTTTGATGGGGAAAATTATGATTATTGGAAGACTAGGATGACAACCTATCTAAGGACGGCCAGAAGAAAGATTTGGGGGATTGTTGAGGAAGGGTTTGTCATCTTAGACAAAAATGTCAAGACCGAAAGAGATTTAGAGAATGAAGACCTTAATGAGGAAGCCTTATGCGTATTGTATGAAGGTCTATCTCTTGATCAATTCAACCGGGTCAAGGGCATTACAAGTGCAAAAGATGTTTGGAACAAGCTAGCGGAAATCTTTGAGGGAACATCCTCGGTCAAAGAAGCCAAGCTATATGTGCTCCAAGGAAAATTCAATGAGTTTACAATGAAGAAGGATGAAGACATTTCAACCATGTTCAATCGGTTGAATGAAATTGTGAATGAGCTAAAATGTCTTGATTATGAGGTGCCGGATCGAGACTTCTCTCGCAAATTTCTTAG
>OAMR01000729.1:317729-340875 GCA_900205405.1 Echinochloa crus-galli | reverse complement strand
TTTGAGCAATTTACTTTGTGCAAGTTATTTACATAGAACTTGAATTGTTGCTTGTCATCCTAGGTTGCAAACCCCTCAACATAGGTTTAGAATAGCTAGAGATTTAATTCACCTTGTGGTTCTAATTAAATTTCTCTAGTGTTGTGATTGAAGTTTTTAAAACCGCCTAGTCACCCCCTGTAGTCGGTAATCCTAGATCCTACAAGTGGTATCAGAGCTAAGTACTCCCTAATCAAGGATTTAATCATCCCGGAGTAGGATTAAAATGGCTAGAGAGAACAAAATGAAGCAAAGGAAGATTCCTTACTTTGATGGGGAAAATTATGATTATTGGAAGACTAGGATGACAACCTATCTAAGGACGGCTGGAAGAAAAGTTTGGGGAATTGTTGAGGAAGGGTTTGTCATCCTAGACAAAGATAACAAGACCGAAAGAGATTTAGAGAATGAAGACCTTAATGAGGAAGCCTTATGCGTATTGTATGAAGGTCTATCTCTTGATCAATTCAACCGTGTCAAGGGTATTACAATTGCAAAAGATGTTTGGAACAAGCTAGCGGAGATCTATGAGGGAACATCTTCAGTTAAAGAAGCCAAGCTATATGTGCTCCAAGAAAAATTCAATGAGTTTACTATGAAGAAGGATGAAGATATCTCAACCATGTTGAAAGGACCTAAGATGGACTAGAGGGGGGTGAATAGTCCAATCTGCAGCTAAACGACACTTTAAAACAAACTGTCAGTACAATGTCCGGACACTCCGCAGATTTGTCCGGAAACTCCGTACCATAGAAATCTGCGGACACTCCGGACTTTTAGCTGAGAGTGAACTTCGATGATTCAAACCTCAACCAAACTTGAAACCTTTGAAATGTAAGGTACTCTTGGTGCTGATCTATTACTTCCACCAACCAAACTTGACTAGATACCTCGGAGAGAGTAGATCGACCTCAAACCCTAATGATATGATGAACACACAATCCATGTGCAATAACAAGTGAATCGAAGACAATGACACAAGGATTTAGTTACCGGAGTTCAACTCTCACAAAGAAAGTCTACGTTTCCATTGAGGTGCCCACAAAGGGCGGGTTTGTTCACTAAACCACTTCCTCTCCCTAGGATCCAAGGACCCTAGAGCTTATACTTACTTCATGGGGTAATACAAACTTCCCGGGGCTGCCACAACCGAGTTGGAGCCTCCGGGCGACGCCTAGCCGTCTAGGAGCAAAGGCTCCAAGAGTAATGAATACGAAATCCAAGGCTTGACGAAGAACGAAGTGCTCAAAGGATGGGAAAACAACTTGGAAAGCACTCAACCTTGCTCTCACTCAAATCTCACTTCAATCCCCTCACCAAATCTCACAAGGAAGTCAAGAGGGGAGTGGGGAGAAGCTTTGAATGCAAGAGAACAGGTTAGGTTCGTGTTTGGTCAAGAGAGTTTCAATGGAAGGGGGGAGGGGGTATAAATACCCCTTCACCCGAAACTAGCCGTTATGCTGTCAAAGTGCGGAGTGTCCGGACATTTGTCCGGAGTCTCCGGACATGCGGAGTCTCCGAACAAGATGTGGACACTCTGGAGGCGAGCTGGTTTGGAGGGTTGCAAGTGTTTGGATATGGCTTTGTCTCAGGGGTTAGGTTGGCTATAAGCACTTCATCATCACCAAGACCTACAAACTTCGAATCCCCCTTTATAGTACGACTTTTCCTATTTACTCAAGGATAAATACATTAAAACTTAAATTGCATCAATGCATCCTTTAGCTTTGCAACTCATTTCCTCTTTTTGGTGCTTCATGTATTCTTCCCTTTGTATTAACACCTGCCCAACACTTGACAAAAGATTTAGATTTCCAAATGCTTTGTCATTAATCAACCAAAACCGAGGTCAATTGCACCTTCACATGTTCAATCGGTTGAATGAAATTGTGAATGAGCTAAAGTGTCTTGACTATGAGGTGCCGGATCAAGACTTCTCTCGCAAATTTCTTAGAAGTCTTCCGGAGAAATATGAGACTATTGTCCCTATGCTAGTGAGGGAAGATTTGAAGAAGTACACTCCAACGGAGGTGCTAGGCGAAGTGCTTACTCATGACATATTCAAGAAATCTCAAAAAGAAGCTCATGGGCAATCAACAAGTGAAGAGAAGAACATTGCTCTCAAAGCCAAAGCTACTCAACAAGAAGAAACACATTATGAAATGAGGAAGATTCGGATGAAGAAATGGCTCTCATTATTAGGGGGCTCCAAAAGGTTCTTGAGAAGAAAAGATTTGGCAAAAGAAACGAGTTCTCAAAGAAGAATCCATTTGAAGGAAAAGAGTGCTTTTCATGTGGAGAAATCGGGCATATATCACTAAATTGCCCAAACAAGAAAGAGGGCAAAGCAAGCAAGAACAAGTACAAGAAGAGTGAGAACAACAAGAAGAAGTACTACAAGAAGGAGAAGAATGGGCAAGCCTATTTTGTTGAGTGAGACTCCGATGCAAGCTCCGATGAGGAAGAAGATGAAGTCAAGCCCTCTAAGAGTCTTGCCGGGATTGCAATTAAGGAAGCCCCATCACTTTTCTCCAAGCCACATTGCCTTGGGCCAAAGGTACATCAAAGGTAATGATCAACGATGAGGAGAGTGATAGTGATGATGATAATGATGATGCTGAAAATGCTATATCCTATGAATATCTTGCTAATTTGGTCATAAAATCCGATGAAAAATTGCGCAGGGAAAAGGCTAAGTTGAGGGATTTAGAATTGAAAAATATTTCAATTCAAGAATCCTTTGAGGAGCTAAAGATTTCTCATGCCAACCTAAAGGAATCTCAGGACACTCTCAACACGTCGTGGGGAATCCTAAAGGGAAAGCACGAGGAGCTTAAGGAGGCTCACAACTCTCTCCTTGCGCAAGAAGCCAAAGGAAAACTTGTTACTAACCATGATACTTGTGAAAAATGCATGTCTTGCTCGACTAACACTTCTTGTAGCACAAGTACAAGCTCTTGCACTAGTGGAAGGATTCAACTGATGCATCTCTTTTATTATTGGAAAATGAATCTTTGAAGAAAGAAGTGGAATGTTTGTCCAAGGACCTTTCCAAATTGTTTGGAAGTCAAGTCAAATTTAACCATTGTTGGACAAGTAAAGAATTAACATTGAACAAGAATAGCATTGGTTATTTGCCCAAGCAAGGGAAGTCGGCCTTCATTCCCAAGAAGACCACTTATGTGCCATTAATAAGTGTGACATTGCAAGAAGAAGCTAAATTCAAGAAATGTCACATTTGCAATACAAAGGTAGATGTGAATCACAAGTGCAAGAGCAAGAAGACTGCATTCTTTGATCCATCTTACATTCTTAAGTGGCCGCGAAGCCCTCGAAGGAGCCCGCCCAGATGAGCACCGCCCAGCCTCGCTAACATCCCATCGGCCCACCTCCCATGTCCCCCCGGCACCCTAGACCTCACCTCTACTGGAGATCGAGTTCCCCCACGCCATGGAGTTGGCCATGAAGCGCAAGGTCGGTACGGATCTGCCAACCAAAAGTAATCATGATACCCGGCCTTTTTTACAGTTTTCAGATGATTTGATAGCTAGTAATTTTAGTGACCTTGGTATTTCTTGAAGCACTGATAATTCTAGTATTAGTATTAGAGAATCTATTTCTTTTATTAAAGCTGTAGAGGAGAAAAGGATATTGGAGAGACCTTGTATGGATAGGGTGATAGAAATTTTTGATAGAGAAGAAAAAGGGATGGCAGAGGAACATGAGATTGATTCTTTCATTTTGAGTCATTTATGTGGAGAGATAATGGACGAGGTGATGGATTCCAGTTGATGAGACCATCTCAATGAACCATGCACCATCCCATGTAAACCAAGGACATGATGTAGAAGACATCACCCAAGCAAAGGAACAAGTCAACATTGGACCAATTACACGTAGCCGAGCTAAGAAACTACAATAACAGGTGACTTCACACCTAGCTGAATTTAACTTCTACATACATGAGAATGTTATACTACCTAAATGTTCTACATTGGTTGTTCTCAGCTTCACATATAAAAAGGAGGATCCTACTTCACACGAGGGTGGATCAGACCACCACTTCGGACTAGTTCGGACCAAGGATTCGCAGTTCAAATCAAGGATCAGTGATGGATCACTTTGGACCACCACTTCGGACCAGTTCGGACCGGTAGATTGAATTGATTATAACTCTTAATTCCCGAAGGCTCTGGAGGCCCCCAAGTACTTGATGGAAATCTTATCAAGTCTACCTTCCAATGCAACAAACTGCATGTCCCTTGGACTCACCAGTAAAGAGATATGATCGAATTAGTGGAGACTGCACAGAATCCCAACAGCCACGCGAGGCTCCCCGGGATTTCAGTTCGTGGTAACCTTTGAGTTTGCATTACTCCAGAAACTCCAAGACCCACTCACACCCAACTAGGAGGCTTCTTTGTACTATAAATAATCCATGTACAGAAGCTATTTGTAAGACTTTGATAATGAAATAGAACCCCCTATTGTTCAGCTGTGTGCTAACAATTTCAGAGAGTGATCTCTACCCCTTTGCTCTTGTGATTTCCTTGAGGGATTACAGAAGTGGCCACATCATCGGCTCCCAATTGATGCTCCTGGTCCATTTGACTCCAGGTTGTGTTGGTTGGTTCTTTGAGAGTGTGGTTGGGCGAATCCTCGATTCAGGTTTGCCGGTTAAAGACGGTGGTTGGCTTCGAGTTTTATTTGCCAGGTTGCACTAGTTATCGCTGCTTGCAGCAAGTTATCTTGTCCAAGATCATACGTCGTGAAGATCGGGACCGAGTCTCATCATTTGGTATCAAGAGCCTGCGTTGCCACGGTAGGATTCTTTACCTTTAGCTACCTACATATATTTATGCCTTTGTCCTATCCACCAAAAAGTCATAAAAAAATTCTGTTTTAGCCTTTGTTCAATCTGTTTATCTAGTGAGTTTGGTTAAGTTTCAGTCCATTAGAGTCTTTGTTTAGTTGCTGATCATATTATCCTTGGCGTGTCCTTTTGTGCCTTTAATATATCTCTAAAAATTCCCACAAAAAAAGTTATAAACCAATTCTATCCTTTGCGTAAACTTTTATCCTATCATTTTAGCTGCCGGTTGCATTTGTTTTTGTTCTTAAATTGTGCAAGTGTTATATCTGATCTTGTTTAGTATTGTGCAAAAAAAATTGACAAAAAAGAAGAAAGAACGCTAAAAAAGTGTTGAGAAAGTATAGAAAAAAGAGAAAGTGTTGGAAAGAAATGAGAAGGATCAGATTATTGGTATGCACATGTACTGAACCTTCATATCAATTTGTGTAACCAGTTTGCTATCATCCTATTGGTGCAATCATATCAATTTGTGTAACCAGTTTGCTATCATCCTATTGGTGCAATTTCGCTAGGTGATTCTCTTTAAATCAATCATCCCTAGCATATTCCTTGTTTGCATCAAATCTGAAATTTCTTTTGTGCGTGTGTTGATACGTTTTCATCATTCATATCTTGTGATCATCACTAGGCATTAAATCTCTGGTTTGGATTGTTACTTATCTTTACAATAACTAGAATTCAGGTTGCTCCTTGTGTTTTATCCCCTACCAAGCTCCACAAATAAGCGTTGATCGTGTATTCGCTTAACCATCACTCTTTTACCACCACACGCGTTACTTCTGTAATCTGTTGGAAATTCATAAGAGCTTTGGTTGGTAAGATTAAGTGAGGTTGTGAGATCCAAATAATTTTCCTACCACATATATTTGTCGTATTATTGTCACTAACCATACAGGAAGATGGAACTTGAGGATTGTGTTACCATGCAACAATTTAATGAGATGAGGCGAAGCATGGAGGAGAAACAAGATAGATTATCCCAAGATCTTCAAGCAATTATGGATAGGCTGCAACGTCTACCTCATGTTCCTGAAAATGCAAGCGCTCAAGGAGATGAAGTTGATGAAACCGATGAAGAAGCTGCTGCCCGAATTGCAAGAGAACAACAAGAACATAGAGCGCAAGCTGCTGCCCACGCAAGAAGACCTGCTGGTCCAGGGCGTGGAAATGGAGGTGGTCGTGGTAGAGGAAGAGGTTTTGGATGTGGAGGTAATGATTATGCTGAATATGAAGATGAGTATGAAGACGAAGAGGTGGAACAGCCCCAAAATTACGGCCGACGTTACTGAGGCAATCATGAACATAACCAACACAATGTGGAGAGATTTGGCAAGTTAAAATTCACCATTCCCAAGTTTGATGGAGGACCTGATCCTGAAACTTATATAACATGGGAATTGAAGGTTGATAAAATTTTTCGTTTGCACAATTACTCTAAAGAGAACAAGATGGCAATGGCTGCACTTGAGTTTGACGACTATGCTCTAATTTGGTGGAAGCAAGTCCTTAATGATAGAGAAGAGGCTGGGCAAGGTGTTGTTCATACATGGGCTGAAATGAAGAGAGAAATGAGAGCAAGATTTGTACCTAAGCATTATCGTCGTGATCATTTTGACAAACTGCAGAATTTGAAGCAAGGAAGTCTCTCTGTTGATGAGTATTACAAAGAGATGGAGAAAGCAATGATCAGGGCCAATGTATTTGAAGATGAAGAGCAAACAATTGCAAGATTCATGGCTGGTTTGCATCACAATATTCAACGCATTGTTGAATTTGAACCATACCGCAATCTTATTGAGTTGGTACATCAAGCAAGCAAAGCTGAGCGTCAATTACAGCAAGATATGAAGAGCAAGAGAGGAGTTTCTTTTAGTACAAAGGGTACATCTAGTGGAAGCAAATGTCTGGTAAGGGTATTCTACCGACTACTGAGCAGTTCAGAGGATACGAACAGATACTTGCTTCGGGACTACAGGGCATCCGACACACAGAAAGGGATGAGAAGGGGTGCCGACTAGCCTGAACCTTGGGTCCTAAGTCACCATAACTAACGTGATGGGCTACAAAGACCGGAAGGGCTGTCACCACCTTACGGCTACCACCTCCGTTGCGACGGGAATAAACTAAGTTAGTCTCAAGTATAGGCACCATGCCTACACTAGTCAACTAATACTTATCTCCTATAGAAAGATAAGCACCCAAGCTAAGCAACCAGTATACAGTTATACCAATCAACTAAGCATTGAATGAAGAACCAGCAAGCATATAAAAGTAAGAACTGAATGCTCAATTAATCAGAGAGAGATACAAGAGTTACCAGACATGACCTGGATGTCACTCGAAGCAGAGCCGCATCCATAGAGGTATAGCGGGAAGAGGGGCCGACACTCCGGCTCCTCTCCGGGACGCTCACCTCTCCTCTCTCCCTATTTCTACTGAGTGGCGGGACCTAACGACGCCTACTCTTCTTCTTCTCTTGTTGTGTTGTCAAACAGGTGCTGGAGGGTCCTATTTACAGCAAGGAGGGTCGGTTTGAGGTGGAGCAGTGGCCAAGAAAGCTCAGGGGCGGTTCCAGC
The DNA here is from genome assembly GCA_900205405.1 of Echinochloa crus-galli. Classification (NCBI taxonomy): domain Eukaryota; kingdom Viridiplantae; phylum Streptophyta; class Magnoliopsida; order Poales; family Poaceae; genus Echinochloa; species Echinochloa crus-galli. The sequence continues at coordinate 333,387 of OAMR01000729.1, read as the reverse complement.
ATCTTCGGGCGAAGATCCTGCGTTCGGCTGAAGGGGGTCGGTTCGGCCGAACTGCCCAGTTCGGCGAAACCACCCATTTTCCACCGCCTTTGCTCTCTACGGTCAAGATCACTTCCCCATGACGGTTCCAGGTCGGTTGTGTGGGTCCGGGCAAATTAGGGGCTTCGGCCGAACTGGGCCGGAGGCCCGGGCCTGCCCCAGCTGCTCCGCCTTAGCCTCTGGACCTCCTGGGCTGACTTGAGATGCTTTGGTTCATCATGGAATGATTCTTCCTCTCCTTTATTTATTTTTCGAGAGCATGGGCTATCTTTTATTCATATTTTTGCCATGCCTTTTTGGCATGTTTTTTTTCTTTTTTTCTTTCTCATATTTTTTTTTGCCATGCCACTTGGCATGCTTTTCTTTTTCTCATATTTTTGCCATGCCACTTGGCATGCTTTTCTTTTTCTCATATTTTTGCCATGCCACTTGGCATGCTTTTCTTTTTCTCATATTTTTGCCATGCCACTTGGCATGCTTTTCTTTTTCTCATATTTTTGCCATGCCACTTGGCATGCTTTTCTTTTTCTCATATTTTTGCCATGCCACTTGGCATGCTTTTCTTTTTCTCATATTTTTGCCATGCCACTTGGCATGCTTTTCTTTTTCTCATATTTTTGCCATGCCACTTGGCATGCTTTTCTTTTTCTCATATTTTTGCCATGCCACTTGGCATGCCTTTTTTTTTGCATAGCCCATGCCTCTACTTTAAAGATATTTGGAGAGGGAATCAAAGAACATGAAATTTTATTTATGGAATGGATGATGGTATGGTTTTGCTAACTCCCAAGTAGGAATTGCAAGTGAGAGGTGGAGTGTATGTGGATCTCGATCTTGAGAGCATGAAAGGTTCCTCACAAAGGTCACAACAATTTGACAAAGCTCACTAAGATGACAAGCAGCATATGGTAGAAAGTTTAGAACTAATCCTATCATATGGCTCTGGTTGGAATTATGACCAATGAGGAACTTTGTTTTATTTATTTTTGAAAGCATAAACATCCGAGATTTTCACCATACTAAGAGCAGAAATAGAATTCAACCAAAGTCTCACTATATCAATTCCCACAACAACCTAGACTTGGAATAAGGCATATGCTCCCACAAGGTTTTCAGGTTCATTTCTACTCATGCCAAATAACTCAAGCATAGTCAAGCAACTAGTTGCAACAAAGTACTAGCAAAATTAATGACAGAGCAACTATTCATCATTTCCAAAGTGAGAGGCATATGATTCATTCCATGCATGGTTGAGAGTTAATTTTATTCAAGGGGGAAGTATTTTCAATTGAATGACCAAAGTGCTGAGTAATTCGGAACTTACCTGATGGGGGTCCTCCCCCAAGCTTAGACTCTTCACTGGTAGGGATTCAACCCTGAAAAGTACTGAGTTAGCTGGTCGGCCTGCTCGTTCTCATCCTGTTCCTCCACTGTGTCATGCCTGTACTCATGTATCTTTCTGTTAAACAGGGCAATCTCCGGTTGGCTCAAATGCACCAGCCGGAGCGACAATTTTATTCTTTCTGCATTCAACTCTTATTTTATTTATTCATCAAGCTAAGGTTGGAAACAAAATGTATTGGAAGGGAAATAAAGAGAGCACCTCCTAAACAATGATTTAATCAAAGGGAAATTGAATTGGAAAATAAATTGAAACTAATGGTGCTCTAAAAGATACAACCACAGGACATTTATTCTATAGGTGGATCGTAAAGGTCTAGATGTCATGTGGCTTTGGTGAGCCTCTTGGATTTGACTGTGAGTGCTTGGCGGAGGACATTGATCTTGTTCATATGCCAAGGCTCGCCTTTGATGACCTTCTCACCGAGATTGTTAAATTTCTGGTGTGTTTGCACCAGATCTCCATTCAGGCTCTTCATCCATGGGCTCCTCTTCTTCCTCCTCCTCGGGATGTTCAATCAGAAGGCTTTAGGGGATTTGCTTGAAACGAGCCCAGGCAGCTCCTAACGATTCTCCCTTTAATTGCTTAAAGTTAATAATTTCCGCTCGGAGACTGGGAAATGTGAACACTTGGTCGTGTTTGGGAAAGTGATGGAGGATGGTTTCTGACTTGAGATCGACTAGCAGCTTTCCCAACATTTTCCTAGCGACTTCGAGACAAGATGGGATAGAGATAGGATCAAGGGTCCAAAAGGACGCTCAAGGGGCAAAAGAGGGGTCCTTCAGTCGAACCAGCTTGGTTTGGCCGAATTATCCTAGTTTGCTCAAACTAGAGTGGTCTAGTATGCCCAATGATCGTATCTCTCTAGTGCCTACCCATCTCATTGACGGTCTTTGCAGAGTGTTCTTGATCTTCATGCTAGATGTTCTGCTTGACCACTAGTTCGGGTGGTGATAAGGTATGGCTATCATATGCGGCTCCCCCAAGCTTAGATATTTCTGGGAGCTGGAGTCAATGAGATGGGAGCCCCTATGACTGGCCCAGGGACGCTAAAGCGAGGCAGGATGTTTTCATGGGACATTTGCTTAGCGTGCCTGGCGGCTGTGGCTCGATAGGGCTCGGGTTCTACCTAGTTAGAGACAGGATCTATGGCTACCAGAGTAAACTCGTAGTTCTCTGAGTTAGGGAAATGACCCATGGGGTCTATTCCCCATACAACAAAGATTTCTACTTGAAGACTACTGGTGAGTGGCTTTGCGTCTCTTTCCCGTGTTTCTGGCAGTGAGGGCAGAGGATAGAGGCTTAGGCTCGATTGGAGGATGAATGTCTTCTTCCTCCATAAGGAATTGGGCATCTTCTTCTAGGAAAGGTTGCTCTAAGTCTATCAAGGATGTTGACATGACCTCCTCTTTAGGATCAGGATCGGGCTCCGCCTCTATAGGTGTGTTCAAGGAATCAGAATAAGAGACTGAAGCAAATTCTTCTCTTTTTCCTATTTTCACCTGATGGGACATACCCTAACACCATGAAGTCAACTATGGTGGCGTACCACGGCTCTAGTGACCTTGAGGAGCGTATCATCCCGTAGGAAAATCGCTGATGCGAAGATCAAACGGGACTTGTACCCGAGACAAACCCAACGGATGAGTCTTGGGTTCGCATCCTTTTTGGCCAAGAGATACTTCAAAGCAGCATGGTCTGAATAGACTATGACCTTAGCCCTAACTTGGTAGGACCGAATTTGTCTACAACAAACATAGTTGCTAAGAGTTCCTTTTTCCGTGGTTGCATAGCGGAGCTAGGGCCAGTGAGCATAATGCTTCTTGTCCTTGGTTTGGCCCACAACAGCTCCTATGGCAAAATCGCTCGCATCACACATGATTTCTAGTGGAATGCTCTAGTCGTGGGACTAGATGATGGGAGCGAAACTGAGTGCTTTCTTGAGGGTGTGAAAGGAAGAATGGCACTCTTGATCAGAGACGAGAGGGGTTTCCTTGGCTAAGTGATTGGTCAGCGACCGGGCTATTAGAGGTCTCTATTGGGGTACTCAAGGAATAGGAATAAGAGACTGGGACAAGTTCTTCTCCGATCCTAGGCTCTACTAGCTGATGTGGTGCATTTTCTAGGATTTTCATGATTGGCCTACCAATAAAGATGGGATGTGTGGAGTCACTGGGTAGGTCAAAGATATGGAAATCCAGGAAAAGTTTAGGGTCGTTTATCTTAAGTCGGGTGGTGGATCCTTTTGCTCTACACATTGTCCCCATGGGAAACGTATGGCACAGTCGATGTCATCGAATAGACAATTGTCAAAATCGTAGGGAGTGGTGTAGAGTGGAGGATAGTAGTCCAGGCTAGAGTAAGGTTGTGGTTCGAAACGAGCTTTGGGTATGGACGGAACAGAAGAGTTGATGGATTTGGATTCGATTTGTACTGGCTCTTTGGGTTCAGGTTCCGGCTGTTTCTCTTCTTCATTGGGGAGTTCGTCATAGATTCCAGTGTAGGGAGTGTTGTCCAAGATGCGCTCTAGGACTATTCTCGCTTCACTGGGAACCAGATGAAAGAACGACCCTCCTGAAGCAGAATCCAAGAAAGTGACGGCTACGGGACACAGGCCAAGGCTGAAATGCTGGAGAACTATGGGTTCCGATAGGCCTAGGTCTGGTCTGGACGCCAAGATTTGCTTGAAACGAGCCCAAGCAGCTCCTAATGATTCTCCCTTTAATTATGGTACTGGGGTAAGGAGTGCTGGCAGCAGGCAAGGACGTGGCGGCGCTCGAGCTTGGCAGGTGGCAGTGCGAGGCATGGAGGAGTTGGAGGCTTGGAGCTCGAGAGTTGGATGAGGGTTGAGTTGCGGGGCTTCGACTTTTATAGCCCCGGGGGAGGTGAGGCTGGGCTTGGTTGCCGAGGCGGCACAAACGCCGAGGGGCGTCAGCGGCGGTGTTGGCACTCCTTACGGCCTACAGATAAATCCGCAAGCGGACGGATACCGATGTAGCTTTCACCCGGGAGTATTCCAGGTTTCGATTTCCACGGAGAACGAGAAGTACACTAATCCTAAACCGAGTCGTCCTAGGTATATGGATTTAATGAAATGGAATGGGTGACGGGGTTGACGACAACAAGGAAGAGAGAAGGGATAGGAGGGTAGAGAGGGTACAGGTCTGGTAAGGGTATTCTACCGATTGACTGAGCAGAGCAGAAGATACAGATAGATACTTGCTTCGGGACTACAGAGCCTCCAACACACAGAAAGGGATGAGAAGGGGTGCCGGATACCCTGAACCTTGGGTCCTAGGACACAGGAACTAACGTGATGGACTACGAAGACCGAAAGGGCTGTCACCACCTTACGGCTACCACCTCCGTTGCGACGTATACTACACTACTAAGCATTGAACGAAGAACGATGCAAGTGAATGAAAGTAAGAAATGACTGCTCAATTAATCATTGAGAGATACAAGAGTTACCAGACATGACCCGGATGTTACTCGAAGCAAAGCCGCATCCGTAGAGGTACAGCAGGAAGAGGGGCCGACACTTCGGCTCCTCTCCGGGACGCTCACCTCTCCTCTCTCCCTATTTCTACTGAGTGGCGGGACCTAGCGATGCCTACTCTTCTTCTTCTCTTGTTGTGTTGTCAAACAGGTGCTGGAGGGTCCTATTTATAGCAAGGAGGGTCGGTTTGAGGTGGAGCAGTGGCCAAGAAAGCTCAGGGGCGGTTCCAGAATCTTCGGGCGAAGATCCTGCGTTCGGCCGAAGGGGGTCGGTTCGGCCGAACTGCCCAGTTCGGCCGAACCACCCATTGTCCACCGTCTTTGCTCTCTACGGTCAAGATCACTTCCCATGATAGTTCCAGGTCGGTTGTGTGGGTTCGGGCGAATTAGGGGCTTCGGCCGAACTGGGCCGGAGGCCCGGGCCTGCCCCAGCTGCACCGCCTTAGCCTCTGGACCTCCTGGGCTGACTTGAGATGCTTTGGTTCGTGTGTTTCTGGCCCAGAGGTGAGGTAGTGTTGGTCCATGTGCTTTGCCAAGTCACCGCTCGGTCATCGCTGATGTGGACGGCTCCCGGTGGCTTGTACGGCTAAGGAGGGTAACCGGCCGAATGTGTCGTTCGGCCGAATTGGCCATTTCTGACCCCTATAGCATGTATTTCTCATTATCGTACCTGCACAAGCGACACTCACCAAAACTCATGGAACTCCATTAGAAATAAAACCTAAGTACATGGAATGTTACATAAAGCCTTGTTTATTCCCGAGTATTGGTGGTCGAAATTGGGTTGTAACGACCGCCAACAATGGAGAAAGCAATGATCAGGGCTAATGTATTTGAAGATGAAGAGCAAACGATTGCAAGATTTATGGCTGGTTTGCATCATAATATTCAGCGCATTGTTGAATTTCAGCCATACCGCAATCTTATTGAGTTGGTACATCAAGCAAGCAAAGCTGAGCGTCAATTGCAGCAAGATATGAAGAGCAATAGAGGAGTCAATTGCCTCTAGTGGAAGCAAATTTACACCAAGAGCCAATGCAAATCAAGGTACAATTACCAACTCTAGTGGTGGTTTACGCTCTAGTGCTCATGGTACTTCTAGTGGGAAAGAGTTGGCTGCTCAAAGTGGAAAGAGCAAACCTGCAACATCATAATCTACATCAATGGCTTCTACAGGAAAAAGTATTGGAATCCAATGTTTCAAGTGCGGAGGTCGTGGTCATGTTATAAGGGAGTGTCCAAACAATCGTACCATCCTTGTTAATGACCAAGGAGAGTATCAATCTGCTAGTGATGAAGAGCAAGAAGCTATTGATGAAGGGCAATTTGAGGATGCTATTGAAAATGAAGATCATTCCTCATGTGAATTTGAGAGAGGTGCTGCCCATGTTGTAACTCAAATTTTGAGTGTGCAAATGAAGGAAGCTGAGAATGGACAGCGGCTTAATTTATTCCAAACAAGAGCTAAAGTTGAAGGCAAGGTATGCAAGGCAATCATTGATGGTGGAAGTTGCCATAATCTTGCTAGCCGTGAGATGGTTGATAAACTTGGCTTGAAGCTGCTACGACACCCTCATCCATATCATGTACAATGGTTAAATGATGCTGGAGATATCAAGATTGTATACAGGGTGAAAGTTCCATTCAAAGTTGGTGAATATGTTGACACCATGGAGCGTGATGTGGCACCAATGGCAGTGTGTCACCTGCTGTTGGGAAGACCTTGGCAATATGATCGATCATCCCTACATTGTGGTTGCACAAATCAATACACCATCAAGTGGAAGGGAAAGAGCTTGATACTAAAACCAGACACCTCAGCAAATCCTAGCTGAACATTTGCAAAAGAGCTCCGAAGTGAGGGTTGAGAGTGAGAAAGAAAGACAGAAAAATAATTTGAGTGCCCTACACAAATCGATGAGTAAGAGCCACCAGCCAAATGAGAGAGAAAAAGAGAAAAGAGAGGAAAAAAATCTGGTCATGTTAGTCACCAAATCTGAAATGAGAGATGTGAGACGTAACCCAAACCAAGAACTCATTATGCTTGTGTACAAAGACACTTTGCTTTCAGCTAATGACATAACCTCTCTTCCTAGTGTTATTTAACATCTTTTGCAGGACTATAAGTGACATAACCTCTCTTCCTAGTGTTATTTCACATCTTTTGCAGGACTATAAGGATGTCTTTCCGGAGGAAACACCTGCTGGACTGCCACCATTGAGAGGCATTGAACATCAAATTGATCTCATACCCGGAGCTATGTTGCCTAATCGTCCACCATACCGCACCAACCTGGAAGAAACAAAAGAAATTCAGAGGAAAGTACAAGCACTTTTAGATAAAGGTTATGTGCATGAAAGTTTAAGTCCTTGTGCTGTCCCTGTAATTTTGGTGCCAAAGAAAGATGGTTCATGGAGGATGTGTGTAGATTGTAGAGCCATCAATAATATCACAATTCGCTGTCATCATCGTATTCCTAGGCTAGATGATATGCTTGATGAATTGAGTGGTTCTAGGATATTTTCTAAGATTGATTTGCGTAGTGGTTACCATCAAATTCGAATGAAAATTGGAGATGAGTGGAAGACTGCTTTTAAAACAAAGTTTGGGCTGTATGAATGGTTAGTTATGCCTTTTAATTTGACTAATGCTCCTAGTACATTCATGAGATTGATGAACCATGTCTTGAGAGCTTTTATTGGAAGATTTGTTGTGGTTTACTTTGAGGACAACTTAATTTACAGCAAGACATTGGAGGAACATGCTGAACATATACAACAAGTTTTGGATGTACTTAGAAAAGAGAAATTATTTGCTAATCTTGAGAAGTGCACCTTTTGCATAGATCAAGTTGTGTTTCTTGGCTTTGTTGTTTCAGGATAGGGAATACAAGTTGATGAGTCCAAGGTGAAAGCAATCAAGGAATGGCCAACTCCTGAGAATGTAAACCAAGTGAGAAGTTTTCATGGCCTTGCTGGTTTTTATAGGAGATTTGTGAAAGATTTCAGCACCATAGCTGCTCCATTAAATGAGTTAACAAAGAAAGGTGTCGCATTTGAATGGAAAGAACAACAAGAAAATGCTTTTCCAGAATTGAAGAAACGGTTGACGGAAGCACCCCTGCTTGTGTTGTCGGATTTCACAAAAACCTTTGAGGTTGAATGTGATGCAAGTGGGATTGGGATTGGAGGTGTACTTATGCAAGATGGAAAACCCGTTGCATACTTCAGCGAGAAGTTGGGAGGAGCACAACTGAACTACTCCGTGTATGACAAAGAGTTGTACACACTGGTAAGAGTACTTGAGACTTGGCAACACTATTTATGGCCAAAAGAATTTGTTATACATTCAGATCATGAAGCTTTGAAGTACTTAAAAGGCCAAGCCAAGCTGAACCGTCAACATGCCAAATGGGTTGAGTTCATTGAATCATTTCCATGCATGGTAAAATACAAGAAAGGTAAGGATAACCTTGTTGCCGATGCTCTGTCCCGAAGAAATATTTTGTTGAACCAACTTGAGGTAAAGGTTCCAGGACTAGAGAGCTTGAAAGATTTGTACTGTACTGATCATGAATTTTCAGAACCATATGCATGATGGAATCTTGTTCAGAGCTAACAAAATATGTGTGCCAAATTGTTCTGTTAGACTCTTGTTGTTACAGGAAGCACATGTAGATGGACTAATGGGTCACTTTGTATGGAAGAAGACCTATGAGCTGCTGGCCGACCATTTCTATTGGCCAAAGATGAGAAGAGACGTTGAGAGACTTGTGCAGCGATGCGTCACATGTCACAAAGCTAAGTCAAAACTGAACCCCCATGGTTTATATACTCCATTGCCTATTCCAAATGTTTCTTGGGAAGACATTAGCATGGACTTTGTTTTGGGTTTACCAAGGACTAAGAGGGGGAGATATTCTATTTTTGTTGTTGTTGATAGATTCTCAAAAATGGCGCATTTTATACCTTGTCATAAAAGCGATGATGCTTCCCACATAGCATCTTTGTTTTTCAGGGAAATTGTGAGATTGCATGGGATGCCAAGGACAATTGTGTCAGATCGAGATACTAAGTTCTTGAGCTACTTTTGGAAGACATTATGGGAAAAACTTGGAGCAAAGTTGTTGTTTTCTACAACCTGCCATCTACAAACATATGGGCAAACAGAAGTGGTAAACAGAACATTATCTATGTTGCTGCGTACCATGATCAAGAAGAACTTGAAGGTGTGGGAAGAGTGCTTTCCACATGTGGAATTTGCATATTACAGGGCTATACATTCTACCACTCATATGTGTCCATTTGAAGTTGTTTATGGATTCAAACCACTTGCTCCGATAGATCTTTTGTCATTGCCTTTACAAGAGAGGAGTAACATGGATGCCTCTAAGCGTGCTGCATATGTAAAGAAGATACATGAGAAGACAAAGGAAGAAATCAAGAAGAAGTCCAAGTACTATGCCAAGTGGGCAAACAAGCATCGTAGGAAGGTGACATTTGAACCAGGAGATTTTGTTTGGGTACACCTTCGCAAAGAACGCTTTCCAGAGAAGCGTAAATCAAAATTGATGCCAAGAGGATATGGACCATTTAGAGTACTAGCAAAAATAAATGACAATGCATACAAGATGGAACTCCCTGATGACTATACTGTTAGCACAACATTCAATGTTGCTAACTTGTCACCATACTTTGGTCCGGAAGAATCAGAGTCGAGGACGACTCCTTTTCAAGAGGGGGAGGATGATGAGACCATCTCAATGAACCATGCACCATCCCATGTAAACCAAGGACATGATGTAGAAGAAATCACCCAAGCAAAGGAACAAGTCAACATTGGACCAATTACACGTAGCCGAGCTAAGAAACTACAACAACAGGTGACTTCACTCCTAGCAGAATTTAACTTCTACATACATGAGAATGTTATACTACCTAAATGTTCTACATTGGTTGTTCTCAGGTTCACATATAAAAAGGAGGATCCTACTTCACACGAGGATGGATTGGACCACCACTTCGGACTAGTTCGGACGAAGGATTCGCAGTTCAAATCAAGGATCAGTGATTGATCACTTCGGACCACCACTTCAGACCAGTTCGGACCAGTAGATTGAATTGATCATAACTCTTAATTCCCGAAGGCTCTGGAGGCTCCCAAGTACTTGACGGAATGATTATCAAGTCTACTTTCCAATGCAACAAACCGCATGTCCATTGGACTCGCCAATAAAGAGATATGATCGAATTAGTGGAGATTGCATAGAATCCCAACAGCCACGCGAGGCTCCCAGGATTTCAGTTCGTGGTAACCTTGCATAACTCCAGAAACTCCAAGACCCACTCACACCCAACTAGGAGGCTTCTTTGCACTATAAATAATCCATGTACAGAAGCTATTTGTAAGACTTTGATAATGAAATAGAACCCCCTATTGTTCAGCTGTGTGCTAACAATTTCAGAGAGTGATCTCTACCCCTTTGCTCTTGTGATTTCCTTGAGGGATTACAGAAGCGGCCGCGTCATTGGCTCCAAATTGGTGCTCCTGGTCCATTTGATTCCAAGTTGTGTTGGTTGGTTCTTTGAGAGTGTGGTTGGGCGAATCCTCGATTCAGGTTGCCGGTTAAAGACGGTGGTTTGCTTCGAGTTTTATTTGCCAGGTTGCACTAGTTATCTTTTTTTTGATAGAAATACCCCAAGTGAGACCCCTGAAGTTTAATGTGCCTCACCCAAGATTTGAACCCTGGGTGGGAGCCTCCTAGCTAGTGGCCTTTGCCACTACACCATGAGATCCTTGGCACTAGTTATCGCTGCTTACAGCAAGTTATCTTGTCCAAGATCCTACGTCGTGAAGATCGGGACCGAGTCTCATCACCAATGGTGATCTTATGGATCGTACCACTGTGTTGCCAAACCAAAAGTCACCATCTTCTAATAAGAAGAAAAAAAACTCCTACACAGACTAAGAAATCTAAGAAGAAATTAAATTGAAGGGTGTCTTTTGGAATAGTAATGGGTTCCGGGATATGAAAAACATAGGTTTTTAGCAAAATTGACTAAAGAACAAAATCTTAGTTTTATCGCCGTGTCAGAAACAGGGAGGAGGAATTTTTTTGATCCATTCCTGAGAAATCTATGTGGTGGTAAAAATTTTATCTAGCATTGTAAAGAACCACAAGGGCATTCCGGAGGCATCTTGTTAGGTATTGACTTGGATGTTTTCCACATCGGAGCGATAGATGAAGGTGATCACTATGTGAAATTCCACTTGTGTAACAAAAATGATAACTACAAGTGGGCTCTAGTTGTAGTATATGGTCCGGCACAATCTGAATACAAAGAGGGTTTTTTAACTGAATTAGCTCATATGTGCAGTCGTGAATCCTTGCCAATTTTAATAGGTGGGGATTTTAATAATTTACGTTGCCCGAATGAGAAAAAACAATGAAAATTTTGATCATGGTTAGCCATTTCTTTTTAATGTCGTAATTGACGGTCTAGATTTAACGGAGTTAGAGATGTTAGGTAGACGATACACTTGGGCTAACTCGTTACAGACCCCAACATATGAAAAACTTGACCGTGTCTTAATGACTACGGAGTGGGAACAGAAATACCCGTTGTCAATAGTTATAGCATTAAATCGGGACATCTCAGATCATACTCCTCTACTTATCAATACTAGCGAATCAACTTCGGTAAGCAATCAACTGCCTTTTAAATTTGAGCTTGGTTGGTTGCTCCGGGATGGTATCGTGGATATGGTATGAGAGGTATAGATCAATGAAATGAATGGCGATACACCAATGGAACGATGGCAATCGAGAATCCGGAAGGTGCGCCAATATTTACGAGGATGGGCAAAGAACAGAAGTGGTCTGTATAAAAGAGAAAAGAAGCAAATATTAGATAAACTGGATAGTCTAGATAAGAAGGTGGAATCTTGTCTGTTGTCACCTCAGGAGATTGATTTGAAACTCTGCCTTCATAATAGACTAGCAGAATTGTTACGGGAAGAAGAAGTTAAATGGTATCAAAGGGCGAAGGTGAAAGAGTTACTAGATGGAGATTCTAATACTAAGTACTTCCAGCTGATTGCAAATGGGAAACACCGTAAAACAAGAATTTACCAATTGCAGGATGGGGAAACAATAATAAGTGGGGATGATGAACTTAAAGGGTACATTACTACTTATAAGGGACTGTTTGGCCCTCCTGACGGAAATAATTTTCAACTAGATGAGACCCGTTTAGATGATATTCCTCAAGTCTCAGCAGTTGAGAATGAGATTCTTGTGTTAATGTTTTCGGAACATGAAGTGAAACAGGCAATTTTCCAAATGGAACACAATAAAGCCCCTGGGCCTAATGGTTTCTCAATAGAATTCTATCAGGCATCTTGGAATTTCATAAAGGATGACTTGATGCTCCTATTTCGTGAGTTTCATAATGGTAATTTGCCAATATATAGCTTAAATTTTGGTACAATCATTTTGTTACCAAAATGCAAGGAAGCCATAAAAATTCAGCAATACAGACCCATATGTTTGCTAAACGTGAGTTTTAAAATATTCACAAAGGTGGCTGTTGGCGGTCGTTACAAGACAATTTCGATCACCAATACTCGGGAATAAATGAGGTTTTATGCAACATTCCATGTATTTAGGTTTATTTCTAATAAAGTTCCACGAGTTTTGGTGAGTTTCACTTGTGCAGGTACAATAACAAGAAATACGCGCTATAGTGGGCGGAATCATTCGGACGGTTACCACCCTAGCCGTACACGCCACCGGGAGTCATCCACTTCAGCGATGACCGAGTGACAACCGTGCACGACACCTGGACTAGTGCCACATCATGAAGACCATCAAGAGAAGACAACCCAGGGTGATCCAGAAGGAGAGGCGGTGCACAGGGGGCATATTGGACTGGAAGCCCAGTTCGGCCGAACCCACCAGTTTGGCCGAACTGCACCCACTCCACGAAACCGCCATCAGGGGCCAGATCTGAGCCGTGGGAGCAAAGGTGGCGCAAATCCACTGTTCGACCGAACTGGGGATTCGGCCGAAGGCCCGGCACCGCCTCCCAGGGTCCCTTGGCGGTTACTCCTCTCAAAACCACCATGTCCAAGCTATAAATACAGTGGCACACCCCTGGTTCAACACACACCAAGCCAAGGAGCTCATTTCCACTTTCATTCTAGTAGAGTTAGGATAGTTTAGTTGGGAGTTAGAGTTGAGTCGAGCTTGCCTCAGAAGTTCCGAAGTCGTCTTCAGAAGCTCTGGTATAAGCTCTTGTATCTTTTCCTTTTCCTTTTCCTTTTGTAAGACTTTGAGTTATCAATATATTTATCTTTATCATCTTGCCTTTGTCATTTATAGCTTGCCTCTACTTTATTCTAGTTACATCTATATCCTGTTTAGACTATAGTCAACTCTAGTCCTAGTGCTTCTATTTCTTGTTTAAGTCTTTGTCTTAGCTGGTTCTTTGATCTTGCTTGATACTGGAGGTGAATTGTCACCAAGAGTATTGACAAGTTTGCTTTCTCTTGCTAGCTGAGTAAGTAGTTGTTGACTAGTGTAGGAGTGGTTCCTAGACTAGCCAGTGGCCTTAGTTTGCCCCTGAGTCCACGGAGGTGGTTGCCGTAAGGTGGTGACAGCCCTTCCGGCTTGGCCTGCAGGATTCCCCAGTTAGGAGTTGGTGGCACCCCTTCTCATCCCTTTCTGCGTGTCATAGGTTCCTTTGTCCCGATGCTAAGACAATAGAGTTAACCCAGATCTTCCAGTGCTAGTTCCTTAGCTGCTGTATCTCTAAACCCGAGTGGCATAGACAGATAAAGTATCCAGGAGTCCTCTATCTCTTCTCGTTGTCCTCCTAGCTGTCTATTCCTTCTCTCCCTTACCTGAGCATCCCTTGAGTTGTGTGTGTCATGGTGTATCCACTCCTATCCAATATCGTTACCCTCTGTCTTGTTGTTGGTATTTCTTACGATCCAATATCAGAATTGGGGAATCCCGGTACTGGATGCAAGAAGTGTTCAGTGGTTTTCCTTACGGCTTAGTAAAATATATAAATATTCTATAAGCGCACAGAATCACCGCTGTAGCACTTCACCTGGGAGTATCCCGAGGTATCGTAATTTATATTTCCGCAGGGAAGCTTTGGCAAGACTACTAGTGAACAGATATTCGAGAATATCAGAGAAGGGTACACGACTAGACAAGACAGGGGACAACGGCATTGGATAGGAGTGGATATACCGGACACACAGCTCAAGGGATACTCAGGTAAGGGAGAGAAGAGATAGATAGCTGGGAGGACAACGAGAAGAGATAGAGGACTCCTGGATACTTTATCTACCTATGTCACTCTAGCCTAGAGATACAACTGCTACAGAGCCAGCACTAGGAGATCTGGGATAACTCTAATGTCTTAGCATCGGGACAAGGGAACCGGTGAACACACAGAAAGGGATGAGAAGGGGTGCCACTATTTCCCAACTGGGAAATCCTACGGACCGGAACTAACGTGATGGGCTACGAAGACCGAAAGGGCTGTCACCACCTCCCGGCTACCACCTCCGTTGCGACGGAAATAAACTAAGCCCACCGACTAGTCTAGAAACCACTCCTACACTAGGCAACGACTACTTACTCTGCTAGCAAGAGCAAGCAACCTTGTCAATACTCTTGGTGACAATTCACCTCCAGTATCAAGCAAGATCGAAGAACCAGCCAAGACAAAGACTTAAACAAGACTACAAGCACTAGAACTATAACTGACTATAGTCTAAACAAGATATATGCTGCAACTAGGATAAAGTAGAAGCAAGATATAAATGACAAAGGCAAAGTGATAAAGATAACTATATTGATAACTCAAAGTCTTGCAAAAGGAAAAGGTAAAAGATACAAGAGCTTATACCAGAGCTTCTGAAGACGACTCCGGAACCTCCGAGGCAAAGCTCGACTCAACTCTAACTCCCAACTAAACTATCCTAACTCTACTAGAATGAAAGTGGAAATGAGCTCCTTGGCTTGGTGTGTGTTTACAAGTGAAAGTGACCCTCTATTTATAGGAGTCCAAGGCGGTTGAGGCAGGGTAGCGGCCAAGGAAGCCAGGGGGGTACCCCCTGGGATTTCGGGCGAGGGGAGGCGGTTCGGCCGAACAGGTCGGTTCGGCCGAACTCCCTAGTTCGCCCGAACCAGAGGATCTGCCGACCTTGCTTCCCACGGCCAGGATTGGCTCCCTGGTGTCGGTTTCCAGCTGGGGGCGGTTCGGCCGAAGGGCCCAGTTCGGCCGAACTGGGCCTGGCCCGTGGCCGGCCTCCCCAGCACCGCCTCTGCTGCCTGGACCCCCCTGGGCTTCCTCCTGATGCATGACTTCGTGTTGATCTGGCCCAGAATGACGTGGCATGGTCCAGGATGAGTTGGCGGTCACCCACGTGTCTTGTGATGTGTTTGCTTGGTCATTGTTGACGTGGACGACTCCCGGTGGTCTGCTCGGCTAAGGGGGGTAACCGGCCGAACGGAGATGTTCGGCCGATTCGGTCATTTTCGGCCCCAATAGCGCGTATTTATCGTAGTTGTACCTGCACAAGTGACACTCACCAAAACTCGTGGAACTTTATTAGAAATAAAACCTAAGTACATGGAATGTTGCATATAACCTCATTTATTCCCGAGAATTGGTGGTCGGATTTGGGCTGTAACGACC
>OAMR01000729.1:277400-310550 GCA_900205405.1 Echinochloa crus-galli | reverse complement strand
GCTAGAAGTTGAGCAACCAGGACCCTACGATTTTGACGATGGTCTATTCGATGACATCGCTTGGTTGCCATCCTCGATGTAGCCTGGTCAACGATGGGAAGGACTGGGTTCGTCGGAAGGAGTTGCTTTTGAGGAGGCACAACACGGGGTCGTACTTTCCTCACAAGTGACTCCGGATTTTCTTGGAAGTTATCCAAGTGGTTCAATTATTTTGGAAAGGGAAACATGCAAATGCAATTGGAAATTAAAATTTGGAAGGGAAACATAAGATACATACCGGTTATCCTCGCGGCGAACGCTCAGCTTTTAAGTCCGCGAGTGGGATTTCTCCTGTCTTCAGGTGCTCTTGTCATCGTCCGGTCCCGGAGTGGATGACTCGGCCGATGCAACCTTCTTCTGCCACATCTTCTTGTTCTTCTTCTTTGGTGTCGGTGGCGGTGGGATCGGTGTCTCTGGAGAATTCCAGAGGGCTTGCTCTTCCTCGTATTTCTTCACGAGGCGGTCCATTTCTTCTGCGCTCACTTGTTCCGTCGGTCCATACTACTCGGGCTGCTCTCCACCGAGTATCTCTAGCTCTATACTGATGAGAGCCTTGAGGAAACACTCGGCGCTCCTCTGCTCCGGTGTGAGTGGCTCTACCTTCTTCTCTTCCCGTGGTTGGAACTTGAAGTACGTCAACCTTCCGTCGATACGGAACGAGACTTCTCTCGCATCCATATCGATTCTAGCCCGAGTGGTGTTCAAGAATGGTCGGCCTAGGACAAGGGAAAACGAGTGGTCGTTTCCCGTGTCGAGGACAACGAACTCCACAGGGACGTAACGTCCCCAGATGCGGACCGGCACATTCTCGATCACCCCCTCGGGGTAGCAGACAGTTGAATCCGCAAGCTGGACCTGGGCAGTAGTAGGAGATAGAGTAGGGTAGCGTAACTTTTTAAATAATACCTTAGACATGATGTTGACGCTGGCCCCCAGATCGCAGAGTGCATCATCGATGCGACGATTCCAGATCGTGCATTGGAAAGACTTAAACAAGACTACAAGCACTAGAACTATAACTGACTATAGTCTAAACAAGATATAGCTGCAACTAGGATAAAGTAGAAGCAAGATATAAATGACAAAGGCAAGTGATAAAGATAACTATATTGATAACTCAAAGTCTTACAAAAGGAAAAGTAAAAGATACAAGAGCTATTACCAGAGCTTCACTGTCTCGATGGAAGGCTCGGGTTGCCCCGGAATCTTCCCCGATTCAGTGACTGGAACAGCAGCAGCTAACTGAGCGACTTGAGTTTCTATCATTTTATTAAAGCTCAGTTGATTTTTCATAGCAGAAGAGATTGATTCCATCCTAGAGTCTATGTTTTCCAGAGTTTTATCATTAGTAGAAAGCTTCTTGCTAATATTTTCAGTGATTTTCATCTGGTTAAACACAAGATCTCTAAGAGACGGCTGCTTATTGAAAGAGCTGGAATTGAAATTGTTACCTTGAGGCCTCTCAAAGGGGAGGTTTGGGCGCGAATTCTAGCCTTGGTTGCCGTAGTTGTTCGGTCGGTACCCGTTGTTGTTGGAGTTGTTGACGTAGTGGGCATCTTCTCGCGTTTCGGGGCAGTCATTCCCCGAATGGCCAGTGTTGCCACAGACTTCGCAGGTCATGCGAGCGTCCATGGCTTGCACTGTTTCTTGAGCAGGGGCCTCCAGCTTCTTCATCAGAAGGTCCATCTTGGCAGCGAGCATGTCCAGAGCTTCAATTTGGTGAACTGCTCGGGTCTTCTGTTGAGTCCGATCGTCGGACCAACCTTGATTCTCGACCATCTTCTCTATGAGGGCCTTCACACGACTCTCCTCAAGAGAGAAGAACGAGCCTCCAGCAGCAGCATCCAGGTACTCACGGGCAGAAGTTCTCAGCCCGTGATAGAAAGTTTGGATAATGAACCAACTCTGCATACCATGGTGAGGACAAGCAGAAATATAGTCCTGGAGGCGATCCCATGCCTCCGGGACTGTTTCATCTTTTAACTGCTGGAAACTAGCAATTTTGTTCAGGAGGGCGTTGGTTTTCCCAACTGGAAAGAATTTTAGCAAGAAAGCGCTAGTGCATTTATCCCAAGAGTCTATTCTAGAGATGCAAGTGAACCAAAACTTGAGCTAGAACTTTGGAAGAACTAGAGCAAGCACTTGAGCAAAGAAATGAGGAAGAAAAAATGTTTAGATAGCAAACTGGAACGTGCCGGATGAGCGGAGAACTCACGGATCGTCTTGCTGGCCATCCTCGATGTAGCCTGGTCGACGACGGGAAGGACTGGGTTCATCGGAAGGAGTTGCTTCTGAGGAGGCACAACACGATGTCGTACTTTCCTCACAAGTGAGTCCGGATTTTCTTGGAAGTTTGACGGTAGTTGGAAACCAGTCATGCACGCCCCCTCTGGGGGAGCGCGCCCATCATCGCCGTCTGGGGACACACCTCGCGCGCGGTCCGGGGTCGGCTGGGCCGCCGCATCCCCGGCTGGCGCGGCCTCCTCACGCCCTCTCGCAGGGGAGGGCATGGCCATGTCACTGTCCTCCTGCCCCGACTCCATGGTTAGCACCAGGGGATCCTGCCCCGGCCTTGGGGTCACCTGCGTGGGCGTCGGCCTCGGCTCGACCTCGGCGGGCGGAGGCTCCCGCGTCGCCGGCACGGTGTCCTTGAGCGCGGCGGCGGGAGGCGCTAAACAAGACGGGGGATAAACGGTATTGGATGGGAGGGGATATACCGGACACACAGCTCAAGGGATACTTGGGTAGATGAGAGAAGGTATAGATAGTTGGGAGGACACCGAGAAGAGATAAAGGATTCCTGGGTACTCTATCTATCTAGGCCAAGTGGTTAGAGATACAGCGGCTAAAGAGCCAGCACTAAAAGGTTCGGAATAAGTCTATTGCCTCTCTTGGGGACTACAGGGCCCCCGACACGCAGAAAGGGATGAGAAGGGGTGCCAGCCACCCTGAACCTTGGAATCCTACGGACCGGAACTAACGTGATGGGCTACAAAGACCGAAAGGGCTGTCACCACCTCACAGCTACCACCTCCGTGGCGACGGGCAGAAACTAAGGTTACTGACAAGTCTAGGAACCACTCCTACACAGATCAATAACTACTTACTTCGCTAGCAGAAGCAAGCAACTCGAACTCACACCCCAATGACAAGTCAATGCTAGTGTGAGCAGAATCGAAGAACCAATTAAGGCAGAGACTTAAGCAAGAACTAAGAGCACTAGGAACTAGAGTCAACCCCGTCCCGAGGGCTTTCCGTTTTGCCCTGTACTGTTGAATTTCGTTCACCGTAGGTGAAGTTAGAGATGCATTAGTAGGTTTTAGCACTCGAGCATGGATGCGTGCATGGCTTCATGTCCTGTGTACTCATGCATGAGAGCTGAAGGTAGAAGAGAGAGTGATGGCCGTTAGGCTATCGGCACTCATCATACTTCAAACATATCCTCTAAACGGAATATTCTCGCCTGGTCATCAAGATTTTACAGTACAGTATCAGTTTTTCCGCACTCGTCGTACTCTACTGACATCTCCCTATACTAACTACCAACATGTGGGACCCACATTATATAAATTTTTTAACCATCCCCTCTCTCTCTCCCCACTTCCCCTCCCCCCTCGAATCCCACTCCCTCTCTCGAACTCTCCCCGCGGCTCGCTCGGCAGACACGGCGCCGCCGCCGCCTCTCTTTTCTCTCGCTCGACACGCACGGCGCCGCCGCCGTCCGTCCGTCCGCTGGCCGGCTTCCTCGAGCTCCGCCGCCTGCCCTCACCATCTCCGGGCCAAACCCCGCCCGCGGCCGCCGCAGCCCGAGCCCCGTGCCTCCTCTCCCTCTCTCGCTTCGCCGCCTCTGGCCTCCCGGTGGACGGCTCCCGCCGGCCTGTACGGCTAAGGGGGATAACCGGCCGAACATGTCGTTCGGCCGTTTCTGTCATTTTCGACCCCAATAGCACGTATTTGTAAACATTGTACCTGCAAACACGACACTCACCAAAACTTTGGTTGGTGTACTGTTCTAATACCTAAGTGCAAGGAATGTTGCATAGTCTCTCATTTATTCCCGAGTATTGGTGGTCGAATTTGGGTTGTAACGACCCCCAACACTTGTCTAGACGTGTACCCTTCTCTGATAGTCTCGAATATCTGTTTGCTAGTATTCTTGCCAAAGCTTCCCTGCGGAAATATAAATTACGATCCCTCGGGATACTCCTAGGTGAAGTGCTACAACGGTGATTCTGCGCGCTTGCAGAATATTTATATATTTTACTAAGCCATAAGGAAAACCACTGAAACACTCCTTACCCCAGTACCAAGATTCTCAATTCTGATATTGGATCGTAAGAAGTGCCAATAGTTGCAACAAATAGAATCTCAATAGTAGCTCAAAAAGTAATCAGCCCTACACAAACCGCTTTTTTACCTAGGAGAAATGTTATGGAAGGAGTGGTTGTTCTTTATGAAACAATTCATGAATTACATAGAAAAAATCAAAGTGGAGTCATCTTTAAAATTGACTTTGAGAAAGCCTATGATAAAGTGAAGTGGTCTTTTGTTCAGCAGACATTGAGGATGAAAGGTTTTGCACAAAAGTGGAAACAATGGATTGAGGCTGTTACACGTCACGTCGGCATTAAAATAAATGATCAGATAGGACAGAATTTCCAAACATGGAAAGCCTTAGACAAGGAGATCCACTATCACCAATCTTATTTAATATTGTGGTCGATATGTTGGCTATCATTATTAACAGAGCCAAAGCAGAAGGACAAATTTCAGGAGTAGTACTGCATCTAGTGGATGGAGGGTTATCCATCCTTCAGTATGCTGATGATACTATTCTTTTTATGGATCATGACTTTGCTAAAGCAACAAACATGAAGTTGTTACTGTGTGCATTTGAGCAATTGTCGGGTCTTAAAATTAGCTTTCACAAAAGTGAGATATTTTGCTTTGGCCAAGCAAAGGAATCTGAACAACAATATGCCGAGCTATTTGGGTCCTGATCCGGGTCATACCCGTTTAGATATCTTGGTATTCCGATGCATTATAGGAAACTGCGTAATTCGGATTGGAAGGTGATAGAGGAGAAATTTGAAAAGAAGTTGTCCAGCTGAAAAGGAAAGCATATGTCGGTAGGTGGGAGATTAGTCTTAATCAATTCAGTCCTTTCGAGTTTAGCAGTGTTTATGCTTTCCTTTTTTGAGGTACCAAAAGGGGTTCTGGAGAGACTAGATTATTACAGGTCAAGATTCTTTTGGCAATCTGATAATCATAAGAAAAAGTACATATTAGCCAAATGGACTATCCTATGTCAATCTAAGGAATTGGGAGGGTTAGATATTAAGAATCTGGAACTTCATAATCAATGTTTGTTAAGTAAATGGCTGTTTAATTTTTTTAATGGGGATGGTATGTGGCAACAGCTTTTAAGGAACAAGTATTTACGTTCTCAAACTATCACACAGGTGGAAAGAAAACCAGGAGATTCACATTTCTGGTCAGGTCTGATGAAAATTAAAAAACACCTCTACCAACTTTGGCACTTTCCAGTTAAACGATGGTAACCAAATTAGGTTTTGGGAGGACAAATGGTTAGGCAACTTTACCTTAAAACAACAGTATTCATCTCTGTATCATATTGCTAGAAGAAAGAATGACACAGTGGCCTCGGTTTTCTCTAGGTCTTTTTGGAGAGCTTTAGTAGGTCCTAACTTAAATCTTTGGCATGATTTAGTGAGAAGCATTAGTCATGTACAGTTGAACAACAGTAGAGACACGTTTAGGTGGGGTCTCAATTCTACGGGTCTATTTTCTGTTAGGTCAATGTACATGGCTCTTAACATCAATGTTTTAAATAGCGGGCTAAGCCTCTTAGCTTTTGTCTTGCCAAAAGCTAGGAGAAGCTATAGCTGGCTATAGCTGCAGCTAAGCATTGCTTAGCGGTTTTGCAAAAAAGAAGAAAACTTCACACAATAATTACTTCACTTGACAGAATAATAGATCGAAACCATCCACATCAGTGATCACAATTGATATGGTCCAAGGCACTTTGACACAACAACAAATTATAGTGTTCATCAGGATACTTGACAAATTAAAGTAATCATCAGGGTCAGGGACATTGTGCATGTGGCCTGTCACTGCCACTGTCGATTGCTTGCTTGCTGCTGGCGCACTACTGCCTGGGGGAGAGCTGGAGGAGTGGGGAACGAGGGACCTGTGGTCTTCCTCGCTTCCGGAGTCAGGAACTCAGGATGCAGCCCCCCGCCGCCGCCACCGCGGGTTGCTGTTACTGCTGCAGCTTGGGGGAGAGCACGGAGGAGGACTGGGAATGGGAAGGGTTGGCCTTCCTCGCCTCCGGTACACCGTCACAGTGGCCACGGCAGCTGGCCGAAGCAGCCGTCGCCGCCGGCACGCCTCCTTTTCGATGGGGAGAAACAGAGGGCGATGGCTAGGGTTAGTCAACAAGAGGAGCTGCACTTTATATTGGCTGGAATATTTGGGCCGCGCTCTGCAGTTTGGAATTTGGAAAGCCCACGCTTAATTTCATCCCGCGGGCTCATTTAGCGGCCGCTATACTCAGGCCCATTTAGCGGATATCGCCAGCTAAAGCCAGCTATTAGCGCCGTTGAAAGCTTAGCGCCAAGAGCAGCTTCTCCTAGCGGCAGGGCTGCCCAACAGCTACATCCGGCTATAGCGGCAGCTATAGCCGGCAATTTAAAACATTGCTTAACATAAATGATAATGTGCAGCGCCACATGCAAATATGGAAGTTGAAGGGTCTGTTTTCTAACAAAGGACAACTTAGCTAGGAGAAACTGGAATGGTAGCAAGCTATGCTCTTTCTGTTTCAAAGAGAAAGCAATTCAACACCTTTTTTTTATTGTCATATGGCCAAATTTCTCTGGAGAGCTGTGCAGATTGCTTTTAATTTTCAACTACCGCATAGTTTTAATCATCTGTTCACCGATTGGCTATTTGGTGTGAATAAAAAGTTAAAACAACAAATGTTAGTGGGGCATCATCTCTATCTTGCTCCATATGGCTTAGTAGGAATGATGTTGTTTTTGACAAATCACCCCAAAAATCTTATTTACAGGTAGTGTTCAGAGGAACTTACTGGCTTCGATTCCGGTCCCAGCTACATCGACCTGAGCAGGACCGATAAGCAATAAAGGACGCTTTCCAGGCGTTGGAGGTTTTGGCCATGCGTATTTTTGCTCAACATGGATGGAGGTTTAGTAATAGAATCATGTTCTAATTCTTCTATCAAACTGCTTGGTGTGGCTTTTTTGAGAATGTTGTGATCATTGCAGACGGAAGCGTTGCAATTTTGTAAACATTGGCCGTAGCCACTTTGTCCAAGGCCAGATAATTTATATTTATCCATTATCTAAAAAAACCAACACACAAGTACTAATCAACCTATAGCTTCGGTCTGTTTCTACCTCATCTCGGTTTTTTTCATCGATTTTTCTTACCAGCCGGCTATACCCCAAATCAATTTGGACCCACATTACAAATTGACTTTTGATGTATACAAAAAAAAAGATTCCAGACATATCTTGTATATTTTCGAAAGATATTTGATGTATACAAAAAAGAATCGATTCTCACGTGCCACCGCCGCCATTATTCACACAATGGGCCCGTGAGTATGGTCCTGGCGATCTAGTGGTCGTGTTGACAATTCCGCTGTCTTAATCTTGCGCTATGCTCACATGATTCTACGCTCCATGCGATTCTACGCGATTCAAGATAGAAGCACACGAGACAAACGAAAAGTGGTATGTACTTGGCCAACAAATTGAATAATAGTACTAGTAGCCGCATCATATCACTCAGCCTCATTAGTTAGATCTACTGCTAGCCTCATATCACTCAGCCTCATTAGTTAGATCTACTGCTAGCCGCTTGACTGGAGAAAGATGTAGAAGTTTCAGGTTCTCCATCCCTTCCGTACGGGGCAAAACAAAGTGTTATAGAATAGGTCAGGTAATATGATATGATGCACAAATTGCAATAAAACCCATGCTAATTGCTAACCGCATAGACTGTCAGTCGAGATAAAAAAATTTACAACCAGCAGGACAGGGATAAGGCCTCAGTCCATGTTAGTTGTTTTTGTTAGTTTCAAATTGATCTGTCGATCTGCTACAGAAAGTGCCATCACAAACGGCCTCGTCATAAACGGTGTGATACCCCCATCACAAACGGTTTTGGAGCAAAAACCGTTTGTGATGGGCATCACAAACGATTCGTGTTACATCACAAATGGTTCGGAGGTGACGGATAGGTGCAGTGGTAGAGGAGGCTAAGCGCGAGGGAGAGGTCGTGAGTTCGAACCCGGCCGGCCGCGGAGCGCGTGATTCATGCGTGAAAAAATGGCGCGACTTGCGATTTGATGATGGCTTGGAGGGCTGGTGGCCTCCCCAAATGAAAATAAATTTTTTTTCCTAATGTTTTCGTATTTTTTGGGGTTTATTTGGGACGAAGAAAATCACAAACAGTTGGGACTACGAACCGTTTGTGTCACAAACGGACTGTCGGAACCGTTTGTGATGGGGTGTGCTGGAGTAGTGTTACCTATCATCAATCAAATAGATCTTGCAATGAGGATTCTTGGTGTCTTTAGTGTGTGTGGCCAATTCTCCTTTTAGGTCCAACATTCATAGCAGAGATATCATCCGTAATTTTTTGTGCATAACTCTGATTTTCTTGATATATAGTTATTTTTCATGTCACAATGATCACCTTTGTATGAGGCAGTGTATGGAAGGGGTGAAAACCTTGTACTTCGAGTTAAGGGATTTTAAATCCTGTTAGATCCATGCCAATATAATTTTCACAGTTTGAAAATATACCATCGTTGTGTCACTGACAGGTGGGGGCTACCTCTCACTAACAGGGCATTTTTCCAATTTTTAAAATTATAATGGGAGGAGAGGAATTAATCCTAAATCTTTATATCATGTTATTATTGTTTTAATATATTCATATCATTATAAAAATTAGACTTTACTTTTTTAGCAGATTTGATTATGTATTTCACGATTGTCATAGAAAGTTTAGAAAATAAATAAACGACTGTTAGCGAGGCTAGAGACGGACCTGAGTTCGAGCAAACCTCACTTTTTAACCCTTCTCAGGTCCGTTCTTTTCATTTTTTTTCTTTCCAAGAGCCGATGCTTATCTTCTAGCTCTGTCTAAAAAATCTTGTGTATGGGGAGCTGCGAGCCGAGCGCAGTAGTACGAGAGATGGGCACCTCTGTCCACTGGTTACGCTCGCCCCCTGTGGGAGGAGCTTGCGTGGCCGGAGTAGGTCGCCCCGCCTGAGGAGCTCGCGAAAGCGAGACGAGTCCGCGTCGCCGGAGGAGCTCGCAAGGCAGGATCCCGGAGGAGTTTGCCCAGCCGGTGGAGTTCGAGCTCTCCTGCAGCGCTGGCTGGCCTTCGCCTTCCCGCGCTGCTCCGACTTTCTTTTCGCCGGATCTGCCTGCCTCGGCCATCCTCCACCATGGCCTGCTCGCGCAACCTCGTCGCCTCGCCACCGGATATTGCTGTTGTTGCAGGGCTGCTTTCAATTTATTGGATCTTTGATTTAGATCGCGGATTCTTACTTTTCATTATTTGCTTTGGCAACGGGTTCAGGACTGATACGATTTGGCGCTCTCGATTAAAGTCAACGCGGTGGAATCTGTCTGGGAGAAGAATCGAATCCACGGGAGGGGAGCGATGATGACGTCAGCGAGGGGTTGAATAAACAATGATGCATATTGACCTAAATTGGATATCTCATATGTGCATGTAATGTAACACAATGCATTGCTCCGGACGAGAAAAGAAGCCGACGCCGGCCACGAGAGATACCAAGCTGCTAGCGCTGGATGCCAACTACTTCCAATCTCAATTCTCAAAACGCCGTAGCTAGCCTCTCCCCGGCGCTGCTAGACCAATCGCGCGCCACCCGGCCCATCGCGGGCTCGCGGCCACAAGTGAGCAAGCTCGGCTTCGATCCTGCAGGAGCTCCGCAGCCACCAGCACAAAAATTAGACTTTACTTTTTTAGCAGATTTGATTATGTATTTCACGATTGTCATAGAAAGTTTAGAAAATAAATAAACGACTGTTAGCGAGGCTAGAGACGGACCTGAGTTCGAGCAAACCTCACTTTTTAACCCTTCTCAGGTCCGTTCTTTTCATTTTTTTTCTTTCCAAGAGCCGATGCTTATCTTCTAGCTCTGTCTAAAAAATCTTGTGTATGGGGAGCTGCGAGCCGAGCGCAGTAGTACGAGAGATGGGCACCTCTGTCCACTGGTTACGCTCGCCCCCTGTGGGAGGAGCTTGCGTGGCCGGAGTAGGTCGCCCCGCCTGAGGAGCTCGCGAAAGCGAGACGAGTCCGCGTCGCCGGAGGAGCTCGCAAGGCAGGATCCCGGAGGAGTTTGCCCAGCCGGTGGAGTTCGAGCTCTCCTGCAGCGCTGGCTGGCCTTCGCCTTCCCGCGCTGCTCCGACTTTCTTTTCGCCGGATCTGCCTGCCTCGGCCATCCTCCACCATGGCCTGCTCGCGCAACCTCGTCGCCTCGCCACCGGATATTGCTGTTGTTGCAGGGCTGCTTTCAATTTATTGGATCTTTGATTTAGATCGCGGATTCTTACTTTTCATTATTTGCTTTGGCAACGGGTTCAGGACTGATACGATTTGGCGCTCTCGATTAAAGTCAACGCGGTGGAATCTGTCTGGGAGAAGAATCGAATCCACGGGAGGGGAGCGATGATGACGTCAGCGAGGGGTTGAATAAACAATGATGCATATTGACCTAAATTGGATATCTCATATGTGCATGTAATGTAACACAATGCATTGCTCCGGACGAGAAAAGAAGCCGACGCCGGCCACGAGAGATACCAAGCTGCTAGCGCTGGATGCCAACTACTTCCAATCTCAATTCTCAAAACGCCGTAGCTAGCCTCTCCCCGGCGCTGCTAGACCAATCGCGCGCCACCCGGCCCGTCGCGGGCTCGCGGCCACAAGTGAGCAAGCTCGGCTTCGAGCCTGCAGGAGCTCCGCAGCCACCAGCACTACGCCTGCCTCGCGGGCCTGTCCGGCTAGGCAATGACGAACGCCGATCACCACAGCTCACGCGAAGCGCATCCCTGCCGCGGGCGGATGCCCACGCACACGAGATGTTCGAGGGATTGCGCCACAGAACGGCGCACGAGGCGGACGCCTTTTCCTGCCGCGCGCGGGCACCAGCACTCGGCTCGGAAGTGCCAGGCTCTGGTTACCCTGGTTCCCTCCGTCTGTGCCGACCTCTGTCGGTTGCTAGTCTACCCGGAACGCGCGGGATCGGCAGCGATCGCGCGGCTCACAGCCACCCTTCCGCCTTCCGGTGCTGGAGTCCCGGAAACAAACCGGGCGCCTCTCCCAGCTGCCAGCTGGAGCTTCTAGAAGGTAGGGACACGTGTCATAGGAGACACAACCGCCTCCGCTCTGGTGCCTGGTCGTCGTCTCTCCTCTTCACCAGCCTGCTTTATATACCCTGCTCGCCCACGGCCTTCCGTATTCCTCTCTCCGCCGAAACCAAAAACCTCACTCATTTGTAGATCGCGCGGCGGCGGGCGATGGCGTTTGCGGCGAGCGGCGTCCAGCACCACGTGGCGGTAGATGTGGAGGGGGCGAGGAGAGGACGAGGGCGCGCGCGGAGGACGAGGCCGACCTACTCTGGGCAGCCATCGAGGCGCGTCCCTTCGCTAAGCAGCGCAACCTCGCCGTCGTCCTCCCCGACCCTGCCGACAACGCCGGCGCCGGTACCAGCGGAGGAAGGCGGTGCGGGGAGAGGGCAAGGTGGTGGACGTGCGGAAGCTCGACCGCCATGGGGTCCAACGCGTGCTCCGCAGGGCGCTCGCGCGATCTCGACAACGCCAAGCTCCTCCACGGCATCAAGGCCCGCTTCGATGCGTACGGAAATTCCGCGCTCAATCTGTTTTCATACTTAGACTAGTTCATATCATTATAAAAATTAGACTTTACTTTTTTAGCAGATTTGATTATGTATTTCACGATTGTCATAGAAAGTTTAGAAAATAAATAAACGACTGTTAGCGAGGCTAGAGACGGACCTGAGTTCGAGCAAACCTCACTTTTTAACCCTTCTCAGGTCCGTTCTTTTCATTTTTTTTCTTTCCAAGAGCCGATGCTTATCTTCTAGCTCTGTCTAAAAAATCTTGTGTATGGGGAGCTGCGAGCCGAGCGCAGTAGTACGAGAGATGGGCACCTCTGTCCACTGGTTACGCTCGCCCCCTGTGGGAGGAGCTTGCGTGGCCGGAGTAGGTCGCCCCGCCTGAGGAGCTCGCGAAAGCGAGACGAGTCCGCGTCGCCGGAGGAGCTCGCAAGGCAGGATCCCGGAGGAGTTTGCCCAGCCGGTGGAGTTCGAGCTCTCCTGCAGCGCTGGCTGGCCTTCGCCTTCCCGCGCTGCTCCGACTTTCTTTTCGCCGGATCTGCCTGCCTCGGCCATCCTCCACCATGGCCTGCTCGCGCAACCTCGTCGCCTCGCCACCGGATATTGCTGTTGTTGCAGGGCTGCTTTCAATTTATTGGATCTTTGATTTAGATCGCGGATTCTTACTTTTCATTATTTGCTTTGGCAACGGGTTCAGGACTGATACGATTTGGCGCTCTCGATTAAAGTCAACGCGGTGGAATCTGTCTGGGAGAAGAATCGAATCCACGGGAGGGGAGCGATGATGACGTCAGCGAGGGGTTGAATAAACAATGATGCATATTGACCTAAATTGGATATCTCATATGTGCATGTAATGTAACACAATGCATTGCTCCGGACGAGAAAAGAAGCCGACGCCGGCCACGAGAGATACCAAGCTGCTAGCGCTGGATGCCAACTACTTCCAATCTCAATTCTCAAAACGCCGTAGCTAGCCTCTCCCCGGCGCTGCTAGACCAATCGCGCGCCACCCGGCCCGTCGCGGGCTCGCGGCCACAAGTGAGCAAGCTCGGCTTCGAGCCTGCAGGAGCTCCGCAGCCACCAGCACTACGCCTGCCTCGCGGGCCTGTCCGGCTAGGCAATGACGAACGCCGATCACCACAGCTCACGCGAAGCGCATCCCTGCCGCGGGCGGATGCCCACGCACACGAGATGTTCGAGGGATTGCGCCACAGAACGGCGCACGAGGCGGACGCCTTTTCCTGCCGCGCGCGGGCACCAGCACTCGGCTCGGAAGTGCCAGGCTCTGGTTACCCTGGTTCCCTCCGTCTGTGCCGACCTCTGTCGGTTGCTAGTCTACCCGGAACGCGCGGGATCGGCAGCGATCGCGCGGCTCACAGCCACCCTTCCGCCTTCCGGTGCTGGAGTCCCGGAAACAAACCGGGCGCCTCTCCCAGCTGCCAGCTGGAGCTTCTAGAAGGTAGGGACACGTGTCATAGGAGACACAACCGCCTCCGCTCTGGTGCCTGGTCGTCGTCTCTCCTCTTCACCAGCCTGCTTTATATACCCTGCTCGCCCACGGCCTTCCGTATTCCTCTCTCCGCCGAAACCAAAAACCTCACTCATTTGTAGATCGCGCGGCGGCGGGCGATGGCGTTGCGGCGAGCGGCGTCCAGCACCACGTGGCGGTAGATGTGGAGGGGGCGAGGAGAGGACGAGGGCGCGCGCGGAGGACGAGGCCGACCTACTCTGGGCAGCCATCGAGGCGCGTCCCTTCGCTAAGCAGCGCAACCTCGCCGTCGTCCTCCCCGACCCTGCCGACAACGCCGGCGCCGGTACCAGCGGAGGAAGGCGGTGCGGGAGAGGGCAAGGTGGTGGACGTGCGGAAGCTCGACGCCATGGGGTCCAACGCGTGCTCCGCAGGGCGCTCGCGCGATCTCGACAACGCCAAGCTCCTCCACGGCATCAAGGCCCGCTTCGATGCGTACGGAAATTCCGCGCTCAATCTGTTTTCATATTAGACTAGTTCATATCATTATAAAAATTAGACTTTACTTTTTTAGCAGATTTGATTATGTATTTCACGATTGTCATAGAAAGTTTAGAAAATAAATAAACGACTGTTAGCGAGGCTAGAGACGGACCTGAGTTCGAGCAAACCTCACTTTTTAACCCTTCTCAGGTCCGTTCTTTTCATTTTTTTTCTTTCCAAGAGCCGATGCTTATCTTCTAGCTCTGTCTAAAAAATCTTGTGTATGGGGAGCTGCGAGCCGAGCGCAGTAGTACGAGAGATGGGCACCTCTGTCCACTGGTTACGCTCGCCCCCTGTGGGAGGAGCTTGCGTGGCCGGAGTAGGTCGCCCCGCCTGAGGAGCTCGCGAAAGCGAGACGAGTCCGCGTCGCCGGAGGAGCTCGCAAGGCAGGATCCCGGAGGAGTTTGCCCAGCCGGTGGAGTTCGAGCTCTCCTGCAGCGCTGGCTGGCCTTCGCCTTCCCGCGCTGCTCCGACTTTCTTTTCGCCGGATCTGCCTGCCTCGGCCATCCTCCACCATGGCCTGCTCGCGCAACCTCGTCGCCTCGCCACCGGATATTGCTGTTGTTGCAGGGCTGCTTTCAATTTATTGGATCTTTGATTTAGATCGCGGATTCTTACTTTTCATTATTTGCTTTGGCAACGGGTTCAGGACTGATACGATTTGGCGCTCTCGATTAAAGTCAACGCGGTGGAATCTGTCTGGGAGAAGAATCGAATCCACGGGAGGGGAGCGATGATGACGTCAGCGAGGGGTTGAATAAACAATGATGCATATTGACCTAAATTGGATATCTCATATGTGCATGTAATGTAACACAATGCATTGCTCCGGACGAGAAAAGAAGCCGACGCCGGCCACGAGAGATACCAAGCTGCTAGCGCTGGATGCCAACTACTTCCAATCTCAATTCTCAAAACGCCGTAGCTAGCCTCTCCCCGGCGCTGCTAGACCAATCGCGCGCCACCCGGCCCGTCGCGGGCTCGCGGCCACAAGTGAGCAAGCTCGGCTTCGAGCCTGCAGGAGCTCCGCAGCCACCAGCACTACGCCTGCCTCGCGGGCCTGTCCGGCTAGGCAATGACGAACGCCGATCACCACAGCTCACGCGAAGCGCATCCCTGCCGCGGGCGGATGCCCACGCACACGAGATGTTCGAGGGATTGCGCCACAGAACGGCGCACGAGGCGGACGCCTTTTCCTGCCGCGCGCGGGCACCAGCACTCGGCTCGGAAGTGCCAGGCTCTGGTTACCCTGGTTCCCTCCGTCTGTGCCGACCTCTGGGCAAGGTGGTGGACGTGCGGAAGCTCGACCGCCATGGGGTCCAACGCGTGCTCCGCAGGGCGCTCGCCACCGCCGATCTAGACAACGCCAAGCTCCTCCACGGCATCAAGGCCCGCTTCGATGCGTACGGAAATTCCGCGCTCAATCTGTTTTCATATTAGACTAGATTGATTTCTGTTCCATAGATTCGCCTACTAACTATGGAGCCCAACTGCTTGGTCGTGCAGGGTCGGGATGGAGGTACCGCGGGTGGAGGTGAGATTCCGCAACCTCACTGTATCCACGGACGTCCACGTCGGCAGACGGGCGTTGCCGACACTCGTCAACTACGTCCACGATGTTGTCGAGGTACGCGCTGTGCAATGTTTTTGTGGTCCATGTGGTGCTTGATTTATCGACGAGAGGACGTAAAGCTAGAGGATCTAGCTCAATGATCGGAAGCGCTTCATGTGAATGAACTGTCCATGTCTGGGCACTTGTTTTTGGATGTTGCCAGTTTGCTTTGCTATGTGATTCTTAAATCATGTCACGTGTAGTTACGTCTAACAGATGGAACCAAATTGGAAAACTCATTTGTTAGTTCCATAGTTTTATGTGCCGTTTCCCTCAGATAACCCATGCACACATACTATTTACAATAGGCATCATCAGGATGTAATTGATTTTGCACCAGTATTACCAGGGCCTTTATAGATGAGGCTGGGTTTTCAACAATTCAGATTGGTCATTTTTTTTCTGATACAGTCATTCTATTAAATACTTGATGGCGTCACAGAATTGCTAGCAACACTAAATCCCATACACTGGTAAAATATGCTCTACATTAATTTTGTTTCATTTTCAATTATGACTACTATATATACATATGCATAATGTTTTGATGACCTTAGTTTAAATTACTATTCTGTACCCTTGTTTAGGTTCTTCATTATTACATTATTATTATAGCTGTGAGCCTTTGCTGATATGTATGTTGTACCTTGTGCATGCTTTCAGAGACTTCTAATCAGCTGCCACCTTTTACATCTTAATAAGCGCAAGCTCACTATTCTGGATGACGTTAGTGGGATTGTCAGACCTGGGAGGTGTGAAACAATTCTTCTTACTGCATGGTTCTATATGAATGTCACACATCTCAATATCTCATTGCTAGGACTTCAATTTTGGTCCATGTGTCCTGGCACAAAGATAGCAATCGTATTTGATGTTTACACTTGTTTGATGCTGCCTGGTACTTTAATTTTGGTCCATGTGTCCATGTAGAAATGTTTATCTCATTTAGTTATAGTTGATAGGTAATAATTCATCATGCATTCCTTCTCATTTTCTCAATATCAATATGAATATAAAAAGCACGGAGTTCAATCATCCACATCCACAATGGTGCTTGACACAACTCATATTGATAATGTTGTTATCTCTCTAATACCCTTAATGTCAACATCTTTTACTTTTGTTGTTGCCAAAATAGTCTTAAATGTCTTGCATTAGAAACTTGTAGCTCTTTTCTGTGTGCCCGAATAATTGTATTCCATGATATGTTTGGTGAGTTGCATGCACTCATTTACTAGAATTATGAAGTTTGTAATATCAAATTGTTGATTCTGTAATCTCGTTTTGATTTTTTTGGTGGTAGAATGACATTGTTGCTGGGACCACCTTCATCTGGGAAATCAACGCTCTTGTTGGCCCTAGCCGGTAAATTGGATCCTCAGCTAAAGGTTGATCTGCCATCTCTCACTCATTGTGTGTGGGTTTTGGGGTGGGGGAGTATGGTTGTTGTTCTTCGCCTGATCAAGTGATCAATCTCATTATTTCCTGTATATTTTTTCACTCTGTTATCCCTCTCATATTCTGACAGAAATATGGAGAAGTGAGCTACAATGGAATTTCTCTCAAGGAATTTTGTGTTCAACGAACTTCTGCTTATATCAGTCAGACAGACAATCATATTGGAGAGTTGACAGTGAGAGAAACTTTAGATTTTGCTGCAAGATGCCAGGGTGCAAGTGAAAACTGGCAAGGTTAGGTTCCCTTTTCTTGTGCTTTGGGATATCTTGTTTAGTTCTACTCCCTTTTCTTGTGCTTTGGGATATCTTGTTTAGTTCTACTCCCTTTTCTTGTGCTTTGGGATATCTTGTTTAGTTCTACTGTGAATAGCCAAGGTTAGCATACTTTCATTTAGACTTTTCATGCCACTTAGTTTAGTTAGTAATTCAAATTTGAATGATTTATCACTCTCCATAAATGCATTCTAGTTGAGTTAAAATGAAGTGATTGACTGTAGTTAGCACACTACAGTCAGGTTCTTCTGGTCCACCCAATCCAGCATGAGTGCATAGAACTAGTTTTTTTATAGGATAAACATTTTCAGAAATTAAACAAACCTACGTGGCAATCAACAAGATAAGCCATCTTCCTGGTTGTTATTTCAAGACTAGCTGAAGTTTACAGATTCTGTGAGGATATGTGCATTTACATTAAGAACTCCAACAGTGCATCTTTTCCCAATCACAACCATAACAGATGAACTGTCCCTAAGAATGCAGAATCGAGTACTATCTACTCGCTATCATGATTTGCCACTGATCAGAAAACTTTAAGATCATTTCAAGTTCAAGTTTGCAGTCTTTTATGTTATTAAGCTCCTGTAGCATTCTTTGCTAAAAGCTGTCTTGATGCTTCAAATAGAAGCACATTTTTTGTTAACTTGTAGAAGCTTTGATGACACTTTTGGTTTTTGTCTTATGCACATTATTGACATGTGTAGAGTGCTTGAAGGATCTACTTGATCTTGAAAACAGGAGAAGCATAAAACCAACTCCAGAAATAGATGCCTTTATGAAGGTTCTTCTCTAATTCATGTGTGAACTTCTCATATTTGATTTTTAATTTGCATAATATTTTGTTCTGTATGGTCAGACGGCATCAGTTGGAAGCCGAAAACACAATCTTGTTACAGACTATGTGCTGAGAGTGCTTGGGCTGGATCTGTGTGCTGATACTACTGTTGGTACTGACATGGCAAGAGGTGTCTCTGGTGGTCAGAAGAAACGAGTTACGACAGGTTCGTATGATTTCAGCCTATTGTGTTTTCTTTGACGTTTCCAACTGATCTTCTTCCAAATAATTCCTCCTGTTACAACACTACATAAAGAGATAAGGGTCGTATGTAGTGCCATAACAAAAGTGATAACTCTCCAACTTAAACAGCTTCTGCAGGAAACTGATCGGTATAATATTCTTTACTATATATATTTTATGGTACATTTGTAAAACAGTTTATGTACTTTTGCAGGTGAAATGGTTGTTGGACCTAGAAAAACCCTTCTTATGGATGAAATATCAACAGGTCTTGATAGCTCAACAACTTTTCAAATAGTGAAGTGCATGAGGAACTTTGTTCATGAGATGGAGGCTACTGTGCTGATGTCACTTCTTCAGCCTGCACCGGAGACATTTGATCTATTTGATGATCTAATTCTTCTCTCAGAAGGGCAGATCATTTATCAAGGCCCCACTGTGCATGTTGTAGACTATTTCAATTCATTAGGTTTTTCACTGCCTCCTCGTAAGGGAATTGCAGATTTTCTCCAAGAGGTATTGCATATTGCCTGATAATTCTAACATAAAGCTGGAGCATATCAGGATTTACTTTCAGTTAATTTTGTTATTAGGTGACATCAAGGAAAGACCAAGCTCAGTACTGGTCTGACAAGTCAAGACAGTATTCTTTTATTTCTGCGTCGACAATGGCTTCTACATTTAAACAATCCCAGTATGGCAAATCTCTGGATTATACCTTAAGAAATCCATATGTTGATACAAATTCTCCTCAGGCACTTGCCAGATCAAAGTTTGCCGTATCAAAGATTAGCCTTGTACGAGCATGCTTTGCCAGGGAGATTATTTTAATAAGTCGCAACCGTTTCCTCTACACTTTCAGGACATGCCAAGTACGTTTATGTGTCTCTTTACTTCACTTGTAATAATTTCTTAGAAATGAACCCGTAGACTCCAAGCCATATCCATTATCACTGTATGTAAGGTTTATTTAATTTTCTGTTGTCTGTGTTATTGATTTAGATAATACTGCTGTCCATCAAACAAAACATGAGAACATTTTTTTTTCCTGTAAACTGTATATTTCATTGGGTCCAAGACTTGTGATGTTCAAACAGATTATATTTCTCCATGATGTGTGAATGATAACTGTTTTGAGTCAAAATGAAAATTATTAAAAGCTCAGGCAGGACACCGATTATTTCTGAACCTTATTTTATGTATTTCGAAAGCAAGGGTTATGCACCGATTTCTTCTTCATATGTTATAGCATTTTAAAATCAGTACTATGTTTAATTCCTGCCCTACATTTCATGCTTCTTTTTGACCGTGGAAGAAATGTGCCTAGTTTTCATTTATGATGTTATTAAAGAAGGGCCTAGCTTCTCATGGTGGACCGGTTAGAGCGTTGAACTCTGGAAGTCGTGAAACTTCCATCCCAACATGGGTTCGAAGCACGGCACCTTCTTAGAAAATCCTCCCATGGTCGAGTTTTTTTGAGTTTAATAAAGAAGGAAGTACACATTCATGCAACACATTCATACAATAATATTATCCGCGGCATCATTTCAATGCAAATATTCTAACTCTTTGTTTGAATGTTTAATTCCACAATTTCATAAGTGGTTGCTCCCCTCACTTGCATTTGACAAATGATGGCATAATTTTGTGCAGGTTGCTTTTGTCGGGTTAATCACATGCACAATATTTCTTCGTACAAGATTACACCCTGTTGATGAGCAAAATGGGAATCTTTATCTGTCTTGCCTGTTTTATGGACTTGTACATATGATGTTCAATGGTTTTACAGAGCTGCCCATTACCATTTCACGGCTTCCAGTGTTTTATAAGCACAGAGACAATTTCTTTCACCCTGCATGGGCTTTCTCAATCCCCAATTGGATACTAAGAATCCCATATTCTCTTATTGAAGCTGTAGTGTGGTCATGTGTTGTTTACTACACAGTAGGCTTTGCGCCGACTGCTGATAGGTACCAACAATTACTTACTTACCTGTATGCTGAATTTGTTATTTTGGTACATGGACATTTGAGAATAATACTAATTATCTGCAGATTCTTTCGCTTTATGCTATTGTTGTTCTCTGTACATCAAATGGCTTTGGGCCTTTTCCGGATGATGGGAGCTATAGCACGAGACATGACTATTGCTAATACTTTTGGATCTGCTGCCTTATTGGCAATTTTTCTTTTGGGAGGGTTCATTGTTCCTAAAGGTCAGTGTTTACATATTTATGTCCTGTGATATGTTCAATTGTGCTAGAAATCTTACCTGTCCCTGACATGATAAAGTACTTGGAAGAGTTAGCAGGCTTATCTGCCTAATGATCAAGATAAGAATGATTCTTACTTTCAATGCAACATAACTCTAACCTGAAATGAATTGCAGAAAATAATGGCAGAGATTACAAGTTTAAAGGCCAGACTGAAGGTGAACTTAGCAAGGGAATGATACTACCATTTCTACCTCTAACAGTGACGTTTCACAATGTGAACTATTTTGTTGATATGCCCAAGGTTATACTTCCTAAACTTTTTATATTTATTTTTATAATATAGTTGTTCCTCTGCTAAGGAAGTATTTAAATACAATACAGGAAATAAAAGCAAGAGGTGTATCTGAGAAAAGACTACAGTTGCTGTCTGAAGTAAGCGGGGTATTTAGGCCCCATGTCCTAACAGCACTGGTTGGCTCAAGTGGTGCTGGAAAGACAACCCTTATTGATGTTTTAGCTGGAAGAAAAACAGGCGGATATATTGAAGGTGATATCAGGATCTCTGGACATAAAAAAGAACAGAGAACCTTTGCCAGGATAGCAGGATATGTTGAGCAAAATGATATCCACTCACCACAAGTTACAGTTGAAGAGTCCTTGTGGTTTTCGTCAATCTTACGGCTTCCAAAAGATATAAGTAGAGAAACAAGACAGGTATGTCTCAATACTTGCACAAACTCCTTTTACTCTGGAGTACTTGTTTGAGTTCAATCACACTTCCAATTATCCTGCAGAAATTTGTTGAGGAAGTTATGGCTTTGGTAGAGCTTGATCAACTGAGACATGCATTGGTAGGGAGACAGGGATCTACTGGATTGTCAACGGAGCAAAGGAAACGCCTTACAATAGCTGTTGAACTAGTTGCAAATCCTTCAATTATTTTTATGGATGAACCTACTTCTGGTTTGGATGCACGAGCAGCTGCCATTGTGATGCGGACTGTTCGAAATACTGTTGATACTGGAAGAACTGTTGTTTGCACCATACACCAACCCAGTATTGATATCTTTGAAGCTTTTGATGAGGTACCTACATATTTGTTTTTTTTGTATTTGGCTACATACAATTGCTCACCATTTTTGTTCCTCTTTGTTGACTATTCATCTGATTCCAGCTCCTTCTTCTGAAACGTGGAGGCCGTGTAATATATGGTGGTTCTCTGGGTGTCAACTCAATTGATATGATTGATTACTTTCAGGTTTCTCTTTTTGTCTCTATTTACTTAACAAAGGATTTTAAACAACAATTCTTTCCATTAATGTTTACATCACAGGTACTGTAGTTCAAAAGTCTACCACTTAAATCATTTGTCTTCCAGTGTACTAAAAATTTCATAAATAGCGATGAAATACATCGACTAGAATCTAGGTCATCTTGCAATTATTTGCAACTGAACTGGCATATTTGCCATATAAGCCCAGGCAGTAAGGCACCGTTCAATGGAGCACACACAGAAGCCAAGCTAACTGTTAATGCACATCATATAGATATAGATAGTCTGGAGTAGCTTCGGAATATATCTTTGGTAACCAGATTACCAGTTCAGAATGCAAGGCTTAAATTGCACTGTGCAACTTTATTTTAAAGGATTTATAAACCTTTTCGTTAGGAGCCAGACTCTTTGAAGAAGAAAACAAAAACTAGACGAACCTACGATGAACTAGATGGATTCATATTAAAGAAAAGAAATATAGGCACCCATATTCTCTGCAAATATAGGCACCCGTATTCTCTGCAGTAAGGACTTCAATTTGGGTGGTCTGGACATACATCCAC
This sequence comes from Echinochloa crus-galli, assembly GCA_900205405.1. Lineage (NCBI taxonomy): Eukaryota > Viridiplantae > Streptophyta > Magnoliopsida > Poales > Poaceae > Echinochloa > Echinochloa crus-galli. The sequence continues at coordinate 288,130 of OAMR01000729.1, read as the reverse complement.
ACCCCAACTAAGCTAGGCTCAGTTCATATCAATAGAAAGGGATTAATTATTTCGATCTTGCAAATAAGGTGCATTAATTGTTCTCATATTTCAAATTTGTCTCTGTAGACGAATTTTTCCCCACGTACAACCCATCGTAGACCATCTCTCTCTGTCGATTTTTACCGCATTATGAATGTCGGTTGCACCATTGGCTTCAAGATTTGTAGAACAGATATACATCCTCCTGGAAGCATTTAGCACCATTTCTGAGGGAAGCATCAGACGTCTATGATAACTAGTGTGTGTAAATATGCGTTTTGGCAACAATAATGAACAGACTCTAACCTGAAATGAATTGCAGAAAATAATGGCAGAGATTACAAGTTTAAAGGCCAGACTGAAGGTGAACTTAGCAAGGGAATGATACTACCATTTCTACCTCTAACAGTGACGTTTCACAATGTGAACTATTTTGTTGATATGCCCAAGGTTATACTTCCTAAACTTTTTGTATTTATTTTTATAATATAGTTGTTCCTCTGCTAAGGCAGTATTTAAATACAATGCAGGAAATAAAAGCAAGAGGTGTATCTGAGAAAAGACTACAGTTGCTGTCTGAAGTAAGCGGGGTATTTAGGCCCCATGTCCTAACAGCACTGGTTGGCTCAAGTGGTGCTGGAAAGACAACCCTTATTGATGTTTTAGCTGGAAGAAAAACAGGCGGATATATTGAAGGTGATATCAGGATCTCTGGACATAAAAAAGAACAGAGAACCTTTGCCAGGATAGCAGGATATGTTGAGCAAAATGATATCCACTCACCACAAGTTACAGTTGAAGAGTCCTTGTGGTTTTCGTCAATCTTACGGCTTCCAAAAGATATAAGTAGAGAAACAAGAAAGGTATGTCTCAATACTTGCACAAACTCCTTTTACTCTGGAGCACATACTTGTTTGTGTTCAAGCACACTTCCAATTATCCTGCAGAAATTTGTTGAGGAAGTTATGGCTTTGGTAGAGCTTGATCAACTGAGACATGCATTGGTAGGGAGACAGGGATCTACTGGATTGTCAACAGAGCAAAGGAAACGCCTTACAATAGCTGTTGAACTAGTTGCAAATCCTTCAATTATTTTTATGGATGAACCTACTTCTGGTTTGGATGCACGAGCAGCTGCCATTGTGATGCGGACTGTTCGCTTCAAGATTTGTAGAACAGATATACATCCTCCTGGAAGCATTTAGCACCATTTCTGAGGGAAGCATCAGACGTCTATGATAACTAGTGTGTGTAAATATGCGTAGCGTTTTATATTGCCTCATTATACAACTTAATGTTTCTGGTAAATAGCCACATGGAAACGGATGCTGGTTCAAGTAATAAAATTAGTGCCCATGTACAGGAACAAGTTTTTTTCTAAAAAATAAATTCCACGAACATGTGGTTGAAAGCAAATAAAATTTTGATCTTTTAACTTGTTTGCATCCGCTTTTCTTCACACTCGTATGATTATAAGTTCATGAAGTATTAAATATTGTCAACACAGTCCATTGCTGGGGTTCCACGCATCCCTGAAGGCTACAATCCAGCAACTTGGATGCTTGAAGTCAGCACACAGGCATGTGAAGAGAGCCTTGGTTTAGATTTTGCAATGGCGTACAAGAACTCAGATCAGTTCAGGTGATTCCTACTGGACTTAAAATAATGCTCTCCTATTGTTTTTTTCTAATCATTTTTTGTATATATACCAAATTTATGCATCTTCCAATAACTAGTTTAACAAAATTGTCTGCTATAATTTAGGAAAGTGGAAGAGATAATTGAAGAATTAAGTGTTCCAGCTGATGGCACGAAGCCTTTGAAATTCTCATCCGAGTTTTCGCAGAACTTTCTAACTCAGTTCAAAGCGTGCTTGCGTAAGCAAAGCCTTATTTACTGGAGAAGTCCTGAGTACAATGTCGTGCGATTATTTTTCACAGCCATTGCTGCAGTCATATTCGGATCAATATTTTGGAACGTTGGGATGAAAAGGTAAATCTTTCTCTTAGGCATACTCCATTTTTTGTTTGTTCTTCAAATTCAAAATTTTGAAATACATCCACTAGTGGGAACAAGATTAGGTCGGTGCATTCTTTTGTGGGCTTTTTTTGAATCTTAGGATTGCACTCTTCACGGGACGGAGGGAGTATATAACTATTTTGTTTGTTCTTAATTTAATACCGTGGGGGCGGTCTTACCCCCACCGGCCGAGTTTTTTTTAGTTGAGAGGATATTGGAGTGGGTTGGGTATTGGAAATGTGAATTCTTGAATCTCGTGTTGAGAAATGTGATGATCTTATGGTATTGCTGACTGTTAGATAGATTTGTCAACTCCATTTCCTGCTCGAAGGTATGCTAGTCTATTTTACAGATATCAATGTGACTATGCAGAGAAACAACAGAAGATTCGATGCTTGTCATGGGAGCTCTTTATGCAGCCTGCCTGTTTCTTGGTGTAAATAACGCATCATCTGTGCAGCCTGTGGTGTCCACTGAGAGGACAGTCTACTACAGGGAACGGGCTGCTAGAATGTACTCATCGTTCCCATATGCAGCAGCACAGGTTTGTTCTCTTTTGATCATGTCAGTCTTGGTTGTTGTCCCTATAGATCTCAGTGTCTAACAATGTTTAAAATAAAACAGGGTCTTGTAGAGATTCCTTACATTGCAGTTCAGACACTGATATTTGGCCTCATCACTTACTTCATGATCAATTATGAGAGGAACATAGGCAAGTTGTCATCCAGGGAAACCATTCTCCATTGAAGGACTTCATGCTTTCTACACATGATTTTGCTTCTTGTGTGTTTTCTGTATGTCATCCTGTTTGTAACCTAATAAAACTCAACCTTTAATTGCAGGAAAATTAATTTTATATCTTGTTTTCATGTTCCTTACTTTCACCTACTTCACGTTCTATGGAATGGTGGTGGTAGGCTTGACCCCAACACAACAAATGGCAGCAGTAGTATCCTCAGCATTTTACTCATTGTGGAATCTTCTTTCTGGGTTTCTCATCCCCCAATCGGTAAGTTACTTAAGTACTCATCATTACACTTTTATTGTTATTTAATTTAAAATTTTAAACAATTAAAATCTGAATCAACAATTCCTGCATTCCTAAAAGGTTTTAACTTTACAAACTATGAATTTGTTTTTATAATAAATCCTAAACTTTATGGCACCATAAAATAAATCGCTGCTTGATTTGAAAGTGACAAGGTAACCTGTTTTTTCAATGTTAGTTTGTATGATGCATCGTTTGCTTCTCTCTTTTCTTCTTTGCCATATATGCTACTTCCATCAAGGTTATAAATTTCCAGAGAAGATAAATCAGCCTGTATTGCGGCATTTGCAACTTAGTTAAGCGCCCTGCATCACTTGGTGGTGCCAACATCGTAGTTTTGTTGCATTCGATGGTTGCAGATAGTATAGATGGATGAAGCACCCACGTGTTGATTGCAGGACGAGTTTTTGCAAGGGGTAGAGGATTGTAAACAATCGACAATTGAAACTGTATTATTTGGTATAATATACACTTGAAGTTTTTCCAGGACAAGTACTATTAGTTAAACATCTCATGGGACCCAATGGAAGGGTTTTTTTACTAGCTGTGGCTTCACTTTATGTTCTCAGAACGAGTAAAAATGAACTAATCGGATAAGTTTTTTTGTTGTTGCCTTTGCTGGCTTTGACTTGACCGGTGAAGCTGTTTCAGGTAAAGCCTCCAAAATGTGTTGCATGACACGTTTCCATAGATAATTTATACTTTCTTCTTCCCAAAGTTGAAGTTACTGGTTTGTACTGAGTCAAACTCTCTTGAGTTTGACCAAATTTGCATAAAACATTATTAATATTTACTACCTCCGTTCTAAATTATAGTTTATTTAACTTTTTTACCACAAGTTTAACTGCTTGTCTTATTCAAAAAAATATGTCAATATAGTCAAATTTAAGTTATTTTTGAAGAATTTTTGTTAATAAAACAAGCCACCACAAAAAAATGATAATTTGTACAAAATTTTGAATAAGATGGGCAGTCGAACTTAGAGTCAAAAAAGTCAAACAAACTATAATTTGAAACGGAGGGGGTATAATGCTAGCAAGAACGCACGTGCAACACGCAGTTTAATAGAAAATAAGATTGCATAACGGATAGTTGGCTGGAGACCATGTTGGTTAAGAACTCAATGATTCCATACTGCTGAGATGGACAAGGTACCGTATTGGTTAAGAACTCAACGATTCCATAGTACATAGACGGATGAGGCAAACGGATTGCCCAAGATCAGATATATTGACAAGAGGGTTGGGCAAATGCCTAGAAGGGTTTGACAAAAAAAAAGGCCTGACAGCTCGGGTCGCTGAAAGTAGTAGTGTTTCGATGACTTCTGGGTCCATCTGTCATCGAAAATTTTGCATAGATGCACGTTCGATACACGTGGTTTTTTAAAATCAATTACCACTTATTCAAGATTCCTAGTTCATGCTTTTTTTTTGCTACAGATTACCACTCAAGTATGTTGTAATAGATAGGATAAGTTTAACTCTCTACAGCCAATTTGGGGCCTGCACCATGTGAATCCCATAAAAGTAGAATTAAGTTGCATATGAACTTTGTATCTATTTTTTTCTTTTTGCACATAGCTTGGACCGTGTGGATTAAATGTAGGCATGAACCTAGAAGAACAAGATATCGTCACACTGCATGGTAGGTGCATGAATCAATGCAAATTAGACGTGTGGTAAAACAAATCAAACGATCTATGTTTTGAAACGGAGGGAGTACATTCGAATCTCGCTTGCGCCTTCAAATCAAAGTTTCGAATGTAGTACCTGAGTATAATCTAAACCTTGTACTCAGTCATATACCCAGATATCAGTACCAAATTCTGATGGAGGAGCTCTCGTGTGCGGCCGTCAGCATGATCCACCTAGAGAATTTAATTTGTTGATCTGGTGATACAGACATAGACATATTATGGTTGCAAAGAAAAGAACAAAGATGTTACTATCAGTTAATCATCAGGAAGACAAGTAAATATTTAGAAACTGAGTATCCGGAGCAGGCAATGCAATAACAAGGTTGATGAAATTGAATAATCCTTCGTGTGTTACGGGTGAGGAAATTAGTTGATATCTTCTGGTCACCATGTCAATGTTACAGCTGATGTAATTAGCTACACCTTGTCAATGGCCGATCAGCTATTGCAAACAAGGCCAAGATATTAGTTGATATCCTTCTATTTGGTTATGTTTCTCAATCGATGTAATTATTGGGTAATTAACACTATTCCATCATGTTACAGCTGAGCTTCTTATCATGGAATCAATTGAATTCACGCATGATTCAGGGAAAAAATCCCACGTTTCAAAGAAGTCCTAGGATTGGAGCACAAACAAAACAGCCATTACACACACATAGATGTTTTGCTGAGAGCTAGCACAGCATGCGCATCTTACCGGCAATGATTAGCGTCGTCAAGGTGTTCTTTTTTTAATCATGGAACCTCATGATATCGTTTCATTAAAAAAAACCATCAATGCTATCTAGAATCTGCTAGACCACGTACGAGGAGCACCTAGCCATCTGGAGATAATGGCCGTGGAAGTTTTCGCCATGTATGTGTGGAGGTTTAATAATAGATTAGGCGACTTAAGATTTGTTTTGCTTTATATTCACTTTTTATGCTAATGTTTTGTGCTGTGGTGTTTGAGTGTGCTACGAGAGAGACAATCTCTAAAATAGTAAGAATCTTGTAATAATTTGGCCGGATGCAAACTTGTTTGTAAAAGCTGTGACGTTTTCATTTGTTTGATGAAATAGAACCCCTTTTATCTAAAAAGCTATGTAATTGCTGATGGCTCCTGATGACAACATTGGCAAGGCTCTGTAGAAAGTCCATATCGACGTCGTGTCGACATTGCCGTTGAGAGCAGAGCCCAATTGCGCTGCCAGCGTTTGAAATCAAATCGTGCTGACAAATGTCCACGCGAGCATCCTCTGTGATTATTCTTTTTCACCATGGATCCACGGTGCATCTATTCTTCTTGCTGCGTGTTTGTGTCGTACAGGATGGAAGGTGTTACATATATCAAGCATGGCGCTGAAGATGGCCTTCCCACCGACGCCGCCATCATACACGCTGGTGGAGACAGGGTGCTAGGCTGGGGTCGTCACGCTCAGACGATAGCCCCGGCCCACCACCACCAGAAGCAGGTCGAGGTCCTGCACCTCCATATGCACACGGTGACGGGGAATAGCGGTGGGGCTGTACATGAACGGATCAAGCGAGCAAGAGAAGGAAGAGACCAAGCGGGAGCTTGAACCGGGAACCCCCTTTGTGCCGGACCAAAGAGAGGAAGAAGGTCCAGCAAACAAAACAGAGGGAGCCTTGGTGCCGGTCAAGGCCCATGGGTGGTCAGAGGAGCCTGGTGCTCTCCCCGGCGGCACCTTCGAGGCGCTGGGCCCAATGAGATGTCGCGGCCTAGAGATAACACAGCTTTTCCGTAAAAACATCGTGATTACGAAAAGACATGTGTTTAGGTAGACCTGCCACCGTCGAATACGGGCTCCCCTGCCGGAGCACTTAAAGTCACCCATGCAAGGGCTAGGGAAAGCAGCCTAGTTGGCAAGCCATTAGCTGCAATAATGGACGTGGGAACGGAAACCCAGGCAGCTCGAGATGCCCACGGCAACCCGGCGCATCCAGGGACCCGAGGAACACCCTGAGCTGGCAGAGCGTGGAATCCAAGGTGCAGCGGAACATGACACTCGGCGGGACCGCATCCAGAGTGGCGCCCCCCGAAAGAGGGGCGTGTTCACACTAAAGGTGGTAAAACCATCTCCACCTAGGGGAAAGCCTATAAATAGAGAACGAAAACAACATATAAAGAGATCGGATCCTAGAAATCTAGAATATACACTCCACACAGAGAACATAGGGTATTACACTTCTCAATGGCCCGAACCTGTCTAAATATTCCTATCCATCTTTGCATTTCTCCATTACGTAGGCTTAATCTCCACTACGTGTTACACCTCTGGCCGAATCTCTAAACGAGGGTTACTAGTAATCCCTGCTTGCAGTACTCATCCACCGTCAGCTTGGTGAAGAAAAAGGGCCGAATCAGCAGAAACAAATATAGAACCATGGATTTTGAGTAGGCGGCCGGGTACAGAGTTCCGGTATGTTTCCTATCGTGGCTGGTTTTGATGAAAATTGTGTCTAAAAAAATTATTGTGACTGATTTGTGAGCCCGTTGGTTGTCGAAAATTTTGGATCTTTATAGTATAGATAGACTAAATAAATATCAATAGATTCGTGGTGAAATATATATTTTATAACATTTATAATTTTAATGTGATGATATTTATAAACTTTGCTACAAATTTGGTCGAACTTATAAAGTTTGATTTGAGACGAACCTAAAGTGATCTTTGTTAGACGAGAGGGAGTAGTTCAAATTTGTTCTTGGTCTTATTGAAATATAGAAGATGCCGGGCGATTAGTACTCCAAAAAGATGGAAGCTGGCGATCTCCGGCGAACCCCTTCTGATCTCCGTCCCTCCTCTGATCTGACTCCGGTGATCACTGGCTAATGGAGATCCCGCCGGATTTGGTCTCCATGCTTGATTTTGCCCATGGCAAATCCTTTCAAGACAGTTCTGGTACGTCACCGCATGCCGGTTCATCATCCCTCTTCTTCCCGGATGGATCCTTCTTCCTCCTGGTTGTTTTTCGTCGGTTCATTGTGCGTTTAACGGAAGATTCAGTGGCTTGGATTTTACAATCTTGTCTCGGGGGATCCGCGGCTGGCTTTCATGTCCAATACCAAAGCGATCGGCATTTTCGTTTCTGTCTCATGCAAGGCAGTGGGCTTCATGATTTATAATCTTAAACATTTCATTGGTGATTGCTTTGATGCCTATTTCTTCCTTTGGAGTAATGGAGCTCCTCATTGGGAACGTGAAAAGTTCTTGTGGGAGCAAGAGCAACTCAGAGTGTGGTCTACGGTTCAGTCAAGCAAGCACAAAAAGAAAATCTTTCAGTGCCTCTCCTCGACGTGTCCATTTTGCTCCTAAGCTTGTTCAAGATTCCCAAGTGATTAAACACAAACCCCCTAAATCAATCCGAATTGGTGCCTTTGCCGTGCCGATTTCTGTTTCCTCAGTTTTTGATCGTCTCAAGTTTGATCTTCGTTCTCCCGATCCTCGTTCTCAGGCGAGTTCTTCGGGGGGAAACGCTCCGGGTTTTCAAAATTCAAATCCTCCGCCTCCGCCTGCTCTTCGGTGTGGCAAGTGTCTGGGCTTGGGTCATCAGGCTTTCTCGTGCAGAACACAATGGAGATGTAGACTGTGCTTCAATTATGGTCATAAGGCGCGGTGGTGTTTCACCAAGAGTCGGCCAAAACTTTACTGGGCTCCAAAACCCCTTCCAGGCCGGCCCACTGCGAACTCCCCTGCAGTGGAACACCAAGAATCACCCCTCCCTGAACCACCGGACCTTGATTCCCGTGCCAGCTACCAAAGCAATCTGCTCTTTTCTTGCAGTTCCTCCTCGCCAATATCGCCTCCAATCCCTCCATCGCCGCCGCAAGCACCATCACCTCCCTCGCCGCCGTACCCATCTAGCGACATGGCCAACTTTCCATGCAACCCGCAGCTCTTCTTGCCGGCCGGAATGCATGTGGATCATGGGTGGAATCGCCCTTCTCGCGGGCGTGTTGCCTTGGGCGGTGGACCTCTGCATGACATGAACAGTACGCGGTTCTTGAACTCATCCGGAACCAACCCAAGCGCAGATTCCTGCCCTCATTGAAGATGTTCGTGAGTTTCTTGAGCACGAGTTTCACGTTCATGTTGTCTCGGCTTTTCCATCGCCGCTGGGTCTTGGCCTATTTCAGTTAGAAAATCCTGTTCAGCGTGAGGAATTGCTAGATGCTTCTCCTTTTAATCTGGGTCAATGGGAGATTACTGTCCACAAGCATGATGAAGCCAAGAATTTTAAAAATTGCAATTACATCAGAGAGAGTTGGATCATGTTTCTTGGATTTCCTTTAGACTATTAGTTGCAAGATTTCATTCAGGCATCAGTGGCGCCTTTTGGTAGGCTCATTCGGTGGTACGAGGGTCCTAACAAGTCTAGGATCCTAACTAGGTGTCTGCTTCTTTCACCGGAGCGTGTCCCACAAAGCTTGGTTATCTCTCAGGCCAGTCTCAATGAAAGTTTCATAAACACAACTACCTAGAGTGACACATCATCTAAAAGTATTTAAAACTAAAATGAAATACCTCCCTCTCAATACATAGTTTCATCAATTGTTGTTTCCTAGGACACATGCAAGACACAGGCTATCTAGGTAACTGTGTACATGGAGTTTCATCACCATAAAACTCATTTCACCTCTCTCTTTATTAATACAGTGCCACATCATCAAAAATGCTGACATGACAGTCAATTTATTGTACATGAAACTTCCACTGAGATCGGCCTCAGGGCACTTTGCTTGGAGGAGCGGGCCGCTCATGGTTCATGCCGGTTTATATTTTGAATGGAAACTTTCCTGATGGCTTCCCTCAAGATGAGGACCCTGTGCCAGTTGATGGCATTCCGCATCCAGTCCATGGTCCTGTTCTGCATGGCAATGCAAATGTTATGCAGGGTTGGCAACATGATTTGCATGGTGCAGCGCCACAGGTGCAAGCTGATTTCGGCCTGAATCAGCAACAAATGGAAGACATTCAGGCAGAGCTGAATGGACAAGAACCTCGGGATCAGGCTAATGATTGGGATGCATGGGAGAATGAACAGCAAGGGGATAATCAAAACAAAGAACAACAACAGATGGATGCCATGGATGAAGATGTTCGGCAGCAGCAGTAGTCCATTCATTTTGATCAATCTGGTTCATCTGCTAAATATCTTCGAGCCAATGGGCCTGATATCACTTTGTTTGTCGAGGATGTCCTGTAGAGAGCTTACAGGGCCTCCTCTTCATCTTCCTCATCAGAAGTCTCTTCTGATGCTACTAGTAGCACTCAGATAGTCATGCCAATGCCCATGACTCTGCAGCTTGTGGAATTCAGAGCTTTTGACCAACTCATTTCTAGTCCTGTTCCTCGCATGCTCCAATTCCCTCTTGTGTTGGATGGTGTCAGGCTTTCAAGGGTACCCAACCTCTCTAACCCAGGTGGTACACTTGGTACCAATATTGATCATGGGATGGTTGATGCAGCTGTAGACAGGGCCTCTGAGGAGTTTGCTATAGTACCTGCACAGCCACCTCTACATGCTGTGCTTCTTACAGTTTGGGCTCACCTTCAACATCAGGCACACCACAGCCCTGTTGGCGGTCGTTACAACCCAAATTCGACCACCAATACTCGGGATAAAATGAGAGACTATGCATCATTCCATGTACTTAGGTTTATTTCTAATAAAGTTCCACGAGTTTTGGTGAGTGTCATGTTTGCAGGTACAATATCACGAAACACGTGCTATAGGGGTCGGAAATGACAGAAACGGCCGAACGACATGTTCGGCCAGTTATCCCCCTTAGCCGTACAGGCCACCGGGAACCATCCACGTCATCGCCAACCGAACGAACAAATCAAATGACAAGTGGACGACCGCCAACTCAACCCGGAAACACCGACACGTCATCCTGGGCCCACAGAACAAGTTCCACCTCACCAGAAGCCAGCC
>OAMR01000729.1:263971-274435 GCA_900205405.1 Echinochloa crus-galli | reverse complement strand
ATTGAAATCCATGTCTTCAACTAACCGAGATATATCCATTATCTTCAATTTAATTGTCCCAATATTATTTAACAAGCTTCTTCTAGATGAGACCTATCGATATGCATAGTCCTCTTGTCTCATTTGTCATTTCCATTTACTTGTCATTGCCTCTATTGGTTGCATGGGATCACATACACTTGTTTGCATTTGTAACACCCTGGTTTCAATATTGCTAGGATTTTTAAAATTTTCTAAAATTTATTTGAGTTAATTAGGAAGTGTGTGTATAATTTCAAATAAAAGTTAAAATTATTTTCTAATAAACTAAATAATCATAGGTTATAAAAAAATATGGGTGTTACATTCATGGTTGTACTGTTTTCCCGGGTGGTCACTCCATAGATCAAACCTTAAGCTCGGCTCAGGCAAAACCAACATAACATTCCTCAAAAACCAAACATCAAGCCCATTTGCCTGAGCCGCCTAGAGTTCCATGTTGCTAAAAAATTACCAAGCCCACATTGCATAGTTTATTAATCGATATTAAAATAACCCGACCATCCATTGTTGAGCAAGGCTAAGCAAGAATTCTACCCATATAGGTAACCTCTAAGGGCAACAAGGAATAACAATGAAATTCTAGTAAACAGCCTAGCTTAGGATTCCCAGCAAATTATGACATCTAATGCAAGCAAATGTAAATAACAGGTGATATTGTATTAAATAAATTAAATAGGTATAAATTATGATACCTCGGGATACTCCCAGGTGAAGTGCTACAGCGGTGATTCTGTGCGCTTGCAGAATATTTATATATTTTACTAAGCCATAAGGAAAACCACTGAACACTTCTTGCATGCAGTACCTGGATTCCCCAATTCTGATATTGGATCGTAAGAAGTGCCAACAAGCCCTCAGATCCCTGCTTCTGATTTAAGTCAACTTTTGATGTATGATGATACTGAAGATGTCCCTGCCAAGAGATGCCTAGAGCCTTTGCTTGATGTTGTTTCTTTAGATAGCGCCGGCCTGCCTCCTAGTCCTCCAAGCTCAGTGGTCTCTCTGCCAACAGTTGTATCTAAGGCAAGGACTAGGAAGCCCTTGGTTACTACTGCAATTCGTAGGAGCCCAAGATTGAACAATGTAGAAGGTTTCAAACACATCCAGCTGGATAAGACACCCAAGAAGAAAAGGAAGCTTACTCCGAGCACTGCTAGGTACTCCTTGGACAATCCTCCTCAACCTTCAGAGACTGCTCCCCCCTGTTCCAGTGGAGGTGCTTCAGAACTAGGCTATTCAGTGCAGTGTCCCTCCTAGTGAGGCCTCAATCAATGCACTCCTGTCCAACAAGAGGAATGATGATAACACAAACTAGTCTACCGTTTATTGTCTTTTGTTTCCTGTCTTGTGGAACTCGGTTATGTCTTCATGAACGTTCTCCTATCTCTGTCCTAAACTCTGTCTATTGTGGGGCTCCTGGCCGTACTAGTCGATATGCTATCAGTTTCTATTTCATTGTCCTTGCCTGTGCAATGCATGAGCCCATGCTGGCCATATCTTTTAATCTGGTCCTCTCCAGATTGCTTTGTTTTCACGACATTGGCTACTTTCTGATCTGCTTTACGTGGAAGACTGTCCTGGTGGCTGTCTTTTTCTTTTCCTCCTCAAAATCTTCCAATGATAAATAAAAACTAGAATATACTTTGCTGGAACATTAGGGGTTTAAATGCGTCCGTCAAGCATGATGCTGTTAGAGCCAAAATTGAGGAAAGTGGTTGCTCGATCATCTGTCTCCAAGAAACAAAAATGGCTCAAGTTGTTATCTCTTTCATTAGGAAATTTGCTCCTAGGCGTTTTGATGCCTATGATTTTGTTCCTTCTCTTGGGGCCTCTGGTGGAATTTTGGTTATTTGGAATAGTGCTCATTTTACTGGGGTAACAGTCGATAAAACCCAGTTTGGTATTACAGTTTGCTTTACTTCTCAGCATAATTTTTCTACATGGAAACTGACAACAGTGTATGGTCCCTGTCATGAGCCTGATAGATCCAATTTTATTCAATGGCTGCGCAATACTAATATAGCTGATAATGAGAACTGGCTGTTCTTGGGAGATTTCAACTTCTATAGGTCCTTGGAAAATACGAATAAACCAGGAGGAACCATCCAGGACACTATGATTTTTATTGATCTTATCGGTTTTTTGGGGCTAGTTGAATTACCTATCAAAGGCAGGGCCTTCACTTGGTCTAATATGCAGCAGGACCCATTGTTGGAACAACTAGATTGGTTCTTCACATCTGTCAATTGGACATTAGATTATCCTAATTCGATGGTGCTGCCTCTGGCCAAGACTATATCTGACCACATACCATGCAGGATTGTTGTTGGCACTGATATTCCCAGATCAAATATATTTAGATTTGAAAATTTTTGGCCCATGCACCCAGGGTTTTTGGATGCAGTAAAACAAGGTTGGGAGAAGGAAGTTAGACACAAGAGAGATTCAGCATCATTTCTGGCAGGTAGACTGAAAAATGTCATACACTCTTTGAAACTTTGGAGCAAAGGATTGTCAAACTTAACATTACTCATCAGGAGTTGTAACAAGGTAATTTTTTATCTGGATTCCCTAGAGGACCGTCGGCCCCTTTACAATCCTGAATGGAACTTAAGAAACATCATCAAGGCACAACTTCATAACTTGCTCAAGTATAAGAATATCAATTGGCAGAAAAGATTCACAACAAATAAGATTAGATTTGGAGATGAGTGTACGAAGTTTTTTCACTCTATGGCTACAATCTCTTTCAGAAGAAATACCATAACCCAGCTGAGAAATCATCATGGAATCTGGGTCAGTGACCATGAAGGGAAGGCTGCACTATTATATCAGGCTTATAAGAACAGAATTGGTATTTCTTCTGCCCCCCAGATGCAGTTTGACTTGTCTAGACTTATCTCTATTAATATCAATCTGGATAGCCTGATTGCCCCTTTTCTTAGAGAGGAGGTTGATAATATTGTTAAATTGATCCCACCAGATAAGGCACCTGGACCTGATGGGTTCAATGGTATGTTCATGAAAAAATGTTGGAACATCATTAAAGAGGATTTCTACAGACTATGCCAAGATTTCTTTGATGGTACTGTGGACTTGGAGAGCATCAATGGATCTTTTATTACCCTAATCCGCAAAGTTACTAGTCCAGAAACACCTGGTGACTTCAGACCTATTTCCCTTCTAAATAGTTCAATCAAGCTTCTGACCAAGATCCTGGCAGAGAGATTGCAGAGAATTATCCTCCAGCTGATCCATAGTAACCAGTATGGCTTTATTAAATCCAGGTCCATCCAGGATTGTATAGCCTGGTGTTGTGAATACATTCACCAATGTCAGCAAAGTAGAAGGGAAATAATCGTTCTTAAATTGGACTTTGCTAAAGCCTTGCTTTGACACCATAGAACATAGTGCAATGATTGAAATGATGAGGGCTCTTGGATTTCCAGGAAAATGGCTGCACTGGATGACTCTAATATTCTCTTCTGGGTCATCTTCAATTCTGTTAAATGGTGTCCCTGGAAAGCAATTTAAATGTAGGAGAGGGGTTAGGCAGGGTGATCCACTCTCCCCTCTTCTTTTTGTGCTAGCGGCTGAGCTCTTGCAATATATTGTTAATGATGCCTTCCAGACAGGTCATCTGTCTCTGCCCCTCCCAAATGCAACTCAGGATTTTCCCATAGTTCAGTATGCGGATGACACTATCCTAATGATGAGAGCTGATCTGGCAGAAGTCCAACATCTCAAAACATTGCTTGAGAATTTTGCAGTTTCAACTGGTCTCCATGTAAATTTTCATAAGTCCTCCATGATCCCCCTAAATGTGCCCATTCATACGATGCAACAGCTATCCACAGCATTTGGTTGTCAGGTGGCCACTCTTCCTTTTACATATTTAGGGCTGCCCATGGGTACCACCAAGCCTAGAATGGAAGATCTTACCCCCATAATGGATAAGGTGGAGAGGAGGCTGAATGCTTGTTCACAATTCCTGTCATATAGTGGTCGCTTGGAAATGATTAATTCTGTTCTTACACCCACAGTCACCTATGCCATGTGCTCATTTAAACTACCTGTTGGTGTGATTAAGAATCTCGATAGAATGAGGAAGCAATGCCTTTGGAGGGGAAATGATCCTGAGAAGAAAGGAGGCAATCTTGCAGCTTGGTCCATGGTTAAGAAACCAAAAAATAAGGGTGGCCTAGGTGTGCTCAATCTTAGGTTGCAAAATGATGCCCTTTTGCTCAAGCAACTCTGCAAATTTTACAACCATTCTAATGTGCCCTGGGTCAATTTAATTTGGACTAGATATTACTCTACTAGAGTGCCACATGCTTGTCCTGAAGTTGGTTCCTTCTGGTGGAAGGATTTGCTATGGCTATATATTCTCTTCCAAGGAATTGCAAAATGTTCAATTGGTAATGGTTTCACTGTCACTTTTTGGGAGGATATCTGGTCAGGGGAGAGGTTGGCCCAAAAATTCCCAGTGCTCTTCTCCTTTACTAAGAATGAAGCTATATCTCGGTAGCACAGGTCATGCAAGCTGGGGATCTTGACTCCCTGTTTCATTTGCCTCTCTCCCCTGAAGCTTTTGAAGAAATGTTGCACATACAGGATTTCTTGGGAGGGTTTCAATATGATCAAACTACTCAGGATTCCTGGTCTCTCATTTGGGGCACTCAAGTATACTCCTCTCGGAGGTACTACCAGATGGTCTTTCAAAATTTTCCTGCCTCGCCAGTTTATAAACATGTCTGGAAGTCTAAGTGTACCCCACACACCAAATTTTTCATCTGGCTAGTGCTGGTGGACAGATTAAATACTAGAGGAATGCTTCTTCGAAGGAATTACAACATTCAACCGAATGCTTTCTGTGTTTTGTGCCATGGGAATATACAAGAAGATATAGACCATCTGTTTTTCTCCTGCCCTTTTGCTATGGCATGCTGGGCCAGGCTCGGATTGGACTGGGATATATCGTTGGAAATAACGGATCGTGTCATGGTGAGCCGTCGGCAATTCAACTTTGAGTTCATGGAAATCTTCATTATAGCTGCTTGGGAGATTTGGAAGCTTCGCAGTTCCATAATTTTCGACAATGGTGTAATTTCTTTCAACTTGTGGTGCAGGAATTTTAGAGATCAAGTCTGCCTCCAACTCGTGAGAGTTGCAGAGGATAAACGCTTACCTTTTACACAGTGGTTAGAGACAGTAGCTTAACTTCAGGTTATCCTCCTCCCCCCGTTTTTTTCTTGTAAATATCCTCTGGTTTTATTAATTTAATCATGCTGTGGGGAACTCCCCCACAGTCCTTTCTGTTCAAAAAAAAAAGAAATATAGAAGATGAACTATCATCCTACGTAATCGGTGTAAGTTCAACATGTTGAATTAATTGGACCTTGGTCCATATTAGTCTTAATTAATTAAAAGAATTAAAAGATTCACTAGTAAATACTAGGAAGTTATTAGTATTAAATCTTGAATGGAGAGTCAAAAATAATCCTAACCAACACTTAAATTGTGAACTAGTTGTGGGCCACTTGTGAAGTTGGCAAGAGAAGAATGGCGTGCCCCACGCGAGCGCTCACTCTCCTCGTCGAGCCGAGCTCGTGGCCGTGCCGAGACGCGACATAGGCGTTACTGCCGTTTACCGTTAACTGACGTTTAATTGCAATTCATGGCCATTGAGTATTCATCCCCCTCTTCTCCTGTGCGCCTATATAAGGAGCCTCCTCCTTCCTAGCAAAGTCACTCTCTCAGACTTCTTTGTACTCCTGCTAAGGACACCTCTCACTCTCTCCCTCACTGTTTTGCTTCAGCTGATGACGGCGCATCCGACACCTCTAGATTCGACCTGCCCCTAATGGCATTCTAAACCAAACCTTGTTATGGTTTATGATGTTGTTCATTTTAGTTAGGAGAATTAATTTAAACACACACATGCTCAGTTGTCACAAATTATTAACCGTCATCCTAAATTTAATGTTAATCTCTAGAATTAAAATAACCGAAAAATACATAGATTTCTAACACAACATAATATTTGTTAAGTTCATATAGCTAGTAGGTTCAAAAGGTAGCCGAAATCGTATAAAATCAATGTTTTTTTGTCTCATTAGATAGAAGGATTATCCACCTATATGGAACCTAAGCATGTCGACCAAACTAACAATGCGAAATGGGAGAGAGACTTATAATACGTCGCGCTGCAGATGTACCGACGTCGGTGCTTACAACCTTTTCACAGGACAGGACGCGCGTCTGATGAATAGATGGAAGAATCAGATTCCGTGCCTGAGGACTGGATTAGCACACCACGATAACACCTGTAGACCTGCGCTCACTTTGACGGTGGTCGGCGAGAAAAATCCTGGCAAGTTTGACATGATTGACCACGCGAAGATCACGCTGATATTCAGTTCCATCCTCTGTGTAACAGCAGCGGCTATTCAGATTCAGATAGCTCAGGGTTCGGAATTCCCCGAGTCAAGAACAGAACTGGCATTACTTGGCCGGCCAATGCGTCCATTGCAAGATCAACAATGCAAAACGATGAACTCTCGACAATTTCCGAAAGTAGCACATACTTGTTCAGAAACAAATGTCCCCCAAAACCAAACAAGCTTCATCAAAGAAATCAAGCAAGCCGCAGCAGCGATGCAAGATGGACCATAGACACACACTGTGCCCTGCACCACGTCGGCCTACATGACCGATCAATGGGTGAAGGTGTAGAAGACGGTGCCGACATAGACGGCGAGCGCGGTGGTGACGAGCCCCACGAGCCCAGCGGCGGCCTTGGCGGCAGCGCGGTTGCTGGCGCAGCCCAGCGTGCCGAGCCGGATCTGCACGACCATCACCATGGACACCATCAGGAACACGCACCCGACCACGGACCCCACGGCGGAGGCCAGCATCCCGAGCCGGAGCACGCGGGCGTCGATGTGGGCGCGAACCGCGTCGTGCGGGTCCTTGGAGTTGATGAGGTTCAGCGCCAGCTTCAGGCCCTGCGCCACCAGGCTGGAGAAGAGGAAGAACGAGAAGGCCACCACCTCCAGGACCAGCAGGGAACGGGCCACCCCGGGCCCGGCGTCGCAGGACGGGTCGCCGGCGAGGCTCCGCAGCTGCCCCGGGGTCGCCAGGGAGAGGCCCACGAACACGGCCACCGTGAAGAGCGAGTTCACGTTCACCACGCCATCCAGCGCCGTCACGTGCACGCTCGTCGTGTTCGCCGACAGCGCCGCGGGGAACTTCCACTCGTAGCCGTGGTGGTGGGCGCCGCCGCCGCCATCGCCGTTGCTGTGCTCATCAGATCTGGGACGGAGACACCAAAATATCGAGTTCTTGATCCATGGGAAGATTGCGACATTTGGATCAGACACTGCAAGAGAGGAGACTTACTCGTCCATGGCACGAGTGGATGAATTGGATCGTAGCCTCGCGGTTCTTGGAGTGAGTATTTCGCAAATCGAGCTGCCGAATCGGAAGGGAGAAGGGAGAAGAAGGCTTGGGGGGAAGATAGGGGCTGCGTTCCAAAAGCTGAAGCGAGAGCGAGACTGGTAGGGCCGTGGGCTGTTTAGGCCAGACTCCAGAGAAATCACCCAGCTGATTTAACACGTCATCAGTAGCCTTTTAATGCCCTCAAAAAAATTCAGTAGCCTTATAAAAAAAGAAATTAGTGTTTTCTAATTTGGTAGTTTTAGAGCAACTCCAACAGCTTCTCCAAAATATTTTTTCTCCTTCCTATAATATAGAAAAGCATCTTTTTAGGGATGGAAACCAACAGACTCTCTAAACCAGACTCTATATTTAGATGGACCCCACCTATCATATGGCTTATCTTCTCCTTTCTCGCCCGTCGATCTGTGTCCGTCTCGCCCCACCGCCTGCCAGAGCTTCCCCCACCGGCCACCGCCTGCTCAAGCTCCGCCGCCGGTGGCTCCAGCACCGCCACCGTGGCTCGATTTGCCCCCCGGCGGCTTCAGATCCGGCGCCTCTCGTCGCTGGCCA
The DNA here is from genome assembly GCA_900205405.1 of Echinochloa crus-galli. Lineage (NCBI taxonomy): Eukaryota > Viridiplantae > Streptophyta > Magnoliopsida > Poales > Poaceae > Echinochloa > Echinochloa crus-galli. The sequence goes on along the minus strand of OAMR01000729.1, from coordinate 266,383 downwards.
ACAGCTCGGCCTTGGCGGAGAACGCCGCCGACACCGGCGGCAAGGACGGCGGCGCGGGAGATGGTGGGCCCGCTGCAGCTGCACTCGTTCGGGGTCGGCGAGCTCCGCGGCGTGACGCGCGGCTTCTCCTCCAGCTTCCTGCTGGGCGAGGGCGGCTTCGGCACCTTGTGTAAAAGGGCTTCGTCGACGCCGGCATGCGCCCGGGCCTCGCTGCGCAACCCGTCGTCGTCAAGCAGCTCAACGCCGCAGGCTTCCAGGGCCACCGCGAGTGGCTCGCCGAGGCCATCTTCCTTGGCCAGTTCCGCCACCCGCACCTGTACGTGCTCTCCTGTATGCCGCGAGTGGATCGATTGATGCGACTCTCCATCCGGCATGCGGCGGCGCGTCCTGTACGCGGCGGCGGCGAGGGCGTGGGAGCGGCAAGCGTGCGGGAGGGCGAGCGCGCGAGGGATGGCGAGTGGAGGCAGCTCGGCAAAGATAGCGAAGCGGAGGAAGCCGATGGCGAGGGAGATACCGAGCGGAGCAAAATAGCCAGTCCGTTGGATCGCAGTTTTGGCTTCCTTTTCTTTTTTTTACCGAGTAGAGCCGGTATACCTAGGCTCTTGAGTTGCTCTATTACTATTTTTCTTAATGCATTCCAACCTTCAAAATACCTAACGAACATTAGACCGGCAGATTTTGATAGTGACTAATTTACTAAATTTTTTTAATTAGAATAATATCATTGCAAATATCCAACTTGATTATTAAAGAATAATATCACTGAAAATATACAACTTTAAAGACATTCCATTACAATTCATTTATTTAGAGACAAACATTATAATTTTTACACTACTGAGAGATGTCATCCTAGAAACTTAGTAAAGGACGTACGTCTCTAGTCGATGAAGAAGTCGTAAGACATTTGTATATTGTTAGGAAGCGTGACTGTGAGAGGAAATGTCACCGGAACCGTGCATAGGCTAGGGGCGAAGGGCTATAGAGATAACTTTGCTACTCTTTATCATTAAATAAACTACTACTTTTACTGGCCACGTCGTCGGCAACTGGAGCCGCCCAAGTTTGGTGATTTTGTCATGCTTTTTCGTTGCCCGACGCCTGGCTTCGTCCTTGCTCGATACTCCCTCGGATTTGATAAAAAAAGTCGTTTTGGACAAGATTTGAGTCAAACATTGATAATATAAATCATAAATAACATTTAACTCGTTGAGTTTGGAAATATTAAAATTATATAAATAGATTGGTCTTAAAAATTACTTTTATAAAAGTATACATATATAACTTTTCAAGAAATATCTCTATCTCTACTTTTTTATATATATATAATTATAAAACAAGGATTGATTCAGCGGTACGTCGTAAATTTGCAATAAAGACCCTAATTTTTATAGAAATCAATGCACCATCCCATGATTTTTGTGTTTTCTGTCTCAAATATTTATTTCGACCGTCATCCCACGATCGAGTCTGGCATGGTGTATTTATTATCATCCCCGACCAGGACTTCACTTTGATTCCCGATGGCCTGCGATAGTGACTTGTGTATAAATCTACGTCGTGGCCAAGAATAATCCTTAGACCCAGCAGAAGCTATAAAAAAAGCCAGATAGCCGCGATAGCACGTTGATGTTGGGCTTCGGAGCTCATTGATGGAAAGCCAGCGGCAGTCTCTACAGAGATAGAGGAGATGGACCGCATCCTTTTGCAGACAGCACAGCTGTTCGAATAACCGTATGCGTCTGGAGCTTGCTCTCTGATGAGGACATCACCACGTTGAACATACAAGAGACGAACTATTCCCCGGGGTCGTCGTCACGTCGGACAACAACTTCGGTTCGGATTCAAGCGACACGTCTGCGCTTCAACTGCGATATCTCCCTCATACGACGTCCAATCAAGGTGTTCTTGGATGCGTTGGAACCGTGACGACGAGAATCTTCTTTTGGTTCTGGCCTTAGCTCCAGAAGATTCGTGGATCATGCTGTGTGACCACGAAAAGGTGCTGCGACACCTGTTTTGGGCCTTTTCAGGCTTTGTATCGTGTCGGGCCTTCGGCCCATGTCATGGGCGCGGCGCCCCAACCCTAGCTCGCCCCACGACATTAAATTCAGTAGCCGCCGTCGTTGAGACTCGGGTTTTGCTTAGATTATTCTGTCAAGAACAGTTTCGCCGTCTATCGGTTTGTAGAACCCCAACTTTCGATCTTAATCATACATCTGCAGAGTCACTTCAGATTGAGCTGCGTTCTTTCGAGTTATTGCTTGTGTTCTTCGTTTCACAGACAGGGATTAGCCTTCTCGGTGAAGTCAACCGGGTTGTGACACGGTTGATAACCAGAGGAGTCGTGGTGCTAAGATTGCGGGGTTCGAGTCGCTGACTTGAAGCCGGATCGGTGTGTTGCGCTCCACC
>OAMR01000729.1:245076-263114 GCA_900205405.1 Echinochloa crus-galli | reverse complement strand
CACCTATAAAATGGGTACAAATTTGATATGATTATATTAGTTATTAATAATTAAGTACTATATGGAAACTAAGCATTTCGACCAAACTAAAAGTGCGAAATGGGAGAGACTTAAATTACGTCGCGCTGCAGATGTACCGACGTCGGTGCTTACAACCTTTTCACAGGACAGGACGCGCGTCTGATGAATAGATGGAAGAATCAGATTCCGTGTCTGAGGACTGGATTAGCACACTACGATAACACCTGTAGACCTGCGCTCATTTTGACGGGATATTCAGTTCCATCCTCTGTGTAACAGCAGCGGCTATTCAGATTCAGATAGCTCAGGGTTCGGAATTCCCCGAGTCAAGAACAGAACTGGCATTACTTAGCCGGCCAATGCGTCCATTGCAAGAATGCAAAACGATGAACTCTCGACAATTTCCGAAAGTAGCACATACTTGTTCACAAACAAATGTCCCCAAAAACCAAACAAGCTTCATCAAAGCAATCAAGCAAGCCGCAGCAGCGATGCAAGATGGACCATAGACACACACTGTGCCCTGCACCACGTCGGCCTACATGACCGATCAATGGGTGAAGGTGTAGAAGACGGTGCCGACATAGACGGCGAGCGCGGTGGTGACGAGCCCCACGAGCCCAGCGGCGGCCTTGGCGGCAGCGCGGTTGCTGGCGCAGCCCAGCGTGCCGAGCCGGATCTGCACGACCATCACCATGGACACCATCAGGAACACGCACCCGACCACGGACCCCACGGCGGAGGCCAGCATCCCGAGCCGGAGCACGCGGGCGTCGATGTGGGCGCGAACCGCGTCGTGCGGGTCCTTGGAGTTGATGAGGTTCAGCGCCAGCTTCAGGCCCTGCGCCACCAGGCTGGAGAAGAGGAATTATGGCTTTGGAGTACATCCTGTATGTTCCCGAATTCATATATCTTTTTATTTGCTTTTGACAAAATAGGTTGCTATAGTTTATTCTTTTTTTGGATTGAAACTTATAAAATATTGTTTCTTCTCTTATCTTTTCAACTACAGGATATCTCAGATACTCCTTATCGCACTTCTAAGCCAATTGAGCGAGGAAACCTTAAAACTGTAAGCTTATTTAATTTTCTTCTCTGATGAGGACATCACCACGTTGGACATACAAGAGACGGACTCTTCCCTGGGGTATAAGTCATCACCACGTCGGACAACAACTTGGGTTCGGATTCAGCCGACACGTCTGCGCTTCAACTGCGATATCTCCCTCATACGACGTCCAATCAAGGTGTTCTTGGATGCGTTGGAACCGTGACAACGAGACGCTTCTTTTGGTTCTGGTTTAAGCTCCAGAAGATTCGTGAATCATTCTGTGTGACCACGAAAGGTGCTGCGTCACCTGTTTTGGGCCTTTTCAGGTTTTGTATCGTGTCGGGCCTTGGGCCCATGTCGTGGGCGTGGCGCCCCAACCCTAGCTCGCCCCCACGACTAGGGGTGGTAACGGATCATGGCCCGTTTGTTCCTTCACAATCTAACTTGGCCCTAACAAAATTTAGCTCAAAAACTAGTATTATTTTAGCCCGGCCCTAATCCGGCCCGATCCTTAAAATTTCTAGTACAAAAGTGAGGGCCCTTTACCACCCCTACCCACGACATTAAATTCAGTAACCGCCGTCGTTGATACGCCGCCAGTTCACTCGCCATCCCTTAACCGCTCGCCACCCTTCTTCTCATGCAGCACACACTCGCCTCCCTTCGCCTCCTGCCGCACACGCTTGCCGCTCATCGAGGCGCTACTCCATCGAGGTGCCTGACTTCGTCGAGGCGAGGCAGGGATTAGCCTTCTCGGCGAGGTCAACCGGGTTGTGACATGGTTGATAACCAGAGGAGTCGTGGTGCTAAAATTGCGGGGTTCGAGTCGCTGATCTTGAAGCCGGATCGGTGTGTTGCGCTCCGCCCAAAACGACTTATCCTTCACCTGACGGAAGATCGGGCCATCCCGTCCCCATCACTCTCCATGAGCGTGATCAATCTGATAGATCCCTCACTTGGCATCGTCCATCTGCACACCAACAGGAACCCGAGTCATCTCTGGTTCGATCTGCTAAACCAAGGTCCTCACCGCACTGGAAACTGTTGCCGCCGTCACCGGTTTCCTATCTCGAATTCCCGGTCCTTCGATGGCATTTGCTGTGATTGCACCCCTGTTGCCGATTGCTGATTCGTCACATGCGCTTGCTCATCGCCCGACCTCTTCTCATTTTTGCTGGTGATGATATACGAAGCAGCCCAAGGCTGATGAAGATGCTTGTCATGTTAAGGAGGAGAGAAACCATCAACAACTATGACCATTATATTGGCCTGGTCTGTTCTTGATTACGTGGCAAGTATACACATGTCTTCACTCTTGGCCGTAGTGTTTCTGCGTAGAGGCTCCATGTACCCATATGTGAAATCATATGCTCATAGCATTATAGAGGGAGAAAAAAGAGATGTACTTTGAGTGATTGTAGTCCATGTACCCTTTATCTCACTTACAAATTTCTCCAAACTGGATAAATGTATAGTAATGCACAATTACAGGTGTTGCAGATGTAAATTATCCAATCCCTGGAAGACATAAATATTATCTCCTCTGCAAGAGAATTTACAGAAATGAGCAAACAAGCAGTATGTGCTATACTACTGCTTTGATATTATTCTTAGAAATAAATGAGGCACGTCTTTCCCACAAACTAGAAGTCCATTTGGGAAATAATTGATGGGGTCATAAGTCAAGTTATAACCTGAGTTTGGATTACCTAATAAGCTTTGATCCATGTTAATTATATTTGGCTAGAACACTAGAGGTATATAATGATTTTGTTATTCACCCGTCGCAACGCACAGGTACATTTGCTAGTTTTTATAAAAAAGAAAAGTCAAAGTTGTGCTCTGGTGACTGTGTCACTGTCCTAAACGACATCCTTTACCAAACTGGAGGGAGTACGTGCTCTTGTCAGTGAGACAGTACTGTTAGAGCTAATGTGCTCGTCTTTGGTCGTTGGATTATCGTGCTACCCTCTATTGTTGTCAGATCGCTGCTCGGTTCGTTGACCTCCGCTCGGCTTACCACAGATGGTTCATGTACCCATTATCTTCTACCACAGCTTTCAATTCTAGATTTTGTTCGTATGATGATAATCAGCTATTTTTCTATCCTTTCATTACGTACTATCTCGGTTTTAAAATATAGATCGTTTGACTTTTTCTATCACAAGTTTGACCGCTCGTCTTATTCAAAAAATTTATGAAAATATAGTAAATTTTAAGATATTTTTAAAGATTTTTATTAATAAAGCAAGTAACCATAAAAAATATGATAATTTACATAAAATTTTAAATAAGACTAGCTGCCAAACTTAGAGTCAAAAAAGCTAAACGATCTATATTTTGGAACGGATGGACTATTTGATCCAGCTTTACTCATTGTAATTTTAACGTGGATGCTTAAAAGACATGGCATCTTGTCCTTATATTTTCCTTTCATACCACTCCTGGTGTTTAGCGCAGCTTAAGAGACATGGCATCTTTTCCTTTAATTCTGAGCGTATTTAAGAAAAAAGTGTCATGTTGAACATACAAATGTTGGCACATGCTGTCTCTACATGGTGCGCATTTACTTAGGATAACAAACGACCATGAATTAACAGCAATTCCTGTTGTTTAAATGCTCATCATAACTAAACCACATCATTTGTCAAAAAAAAAGTTTCTTTTTTTCCTTGAGTTTTCATGTCCTTTTTTATTTATTCAGCAATAAACCTGATGCAACTTGATGATGTAAAACTCCATATTGGCTATGCACCAATAAGAGTTGAGGGTGCTCCTTATCTAGAAGACTGGAAGAAATATGTTCTATTTAATGTAAAAAAACATGTACAATATCCATTATTTTTGTGTACTGTGTTGTTTATATGAGCAGATTTGTGTGCTTGAGTTTATAGCCCGCACAAGGCGTGAGGCTCCGGCTAGTTTTATACTCCCTCTGTACCTGGAAAGCAACTCATTCTTGGCTTATACTACACCGTTTTCGCAAAGGATGTCGCTGAGGTCGTAAGATGGAGTACTTGGACGCGTTTGCCCTTGGAAACGTTTCGGTTGACGTTCCGCGCCGCCCAGCATTAATCGCGTTTAGCAGCCGCTTCGTTTCACTTGCCGCCAGTTCACTCGCCATCCCTTAACCGCTCGCCACCCTTCTTCTCATGCAGCACACACTCGCCTCCCTTCGCCTCCTGCCGCACACGCTTGCCGCTCATCGAGGCGCTACTCCATCGAGGTGCCTGACTTCGTCGAGGCGTTGAACTCCATCGATGCGATGGATTCCGTCGAGGTGGTGCTGGACTCCGTCGAGGCGGCGCCGGACTCCGCCTTCTCGAGGGACTCCATCGAGGCGCGGGACTCCGTTGTGGTGCCAGACTCCATCAAGGCAGTAAAAAACCAGCGCCAGTGAATCCAATCTATACTACTAAGTGTCCTAGAAAATTAAAAACACTTTTCACCTAAAAAAACTCAAACCCACACTCTCACAGGGGACCCTCCTATTGCGTTTTGGGAGGAGAGAGTACCAAAGTCAAAAAAAATAAAGAAAAAATTGGATGAAACAGTTAGCATGCAAGACTTGGGATTTGGGAATGGACAAGACACTAACCTAAGTGGATGACGACTGATGCCTAGATGTGCATCTGACGACGGTGTACATCTGACGAGGCTGCACCGCTCTCCCACGCCGGCATGGGACGTGCGAGAATGGTGGCGGCGACGACGACGACGGCGGCGGGGGAGACGACGATCCCGCGCAGCGGCCGCGGCGGCGGTAGTGAAGATCCCAGGCCTAATCTTGGTAATGATCCCGACGACGATCGCGGATAATCTAGGGCACGAGGGTGTGCGACGGACGATGCAGGTGGAGAGGGCAGCTGCAGACATCCGTGAAAAAGGATGGAGGCAGGACTGCCGGCCGAACGGCCGCCGGCGAACGCGGCCTCCACTGCGGCTTGGACGCGGACGTAGGGCGGCCGCCTAAGTTTGGCCGATGACTCGCAAATAATCTATGGAGCAGGGGTGTGCGGCGGATGATTCAGGGTGAGAGGGCGGCTGCGGAGAAGGAGCCTGGTAGGGCAACGTCGGGGAGCAGGTTTGGGAAGCTTCAGGCGGGGGAGTAGACGACTGTGAAAAAAATAGAGGTGGGACCAAGGTGGGTGTGGATATGTCCCAGGCCAGCATGGGAGAACGGTGCAGCCTCGTCAGATGCACATCTAGGCATCAGTCGTCATCCGCTTAGGTTAGTGTCTTTTCCGTTCCCAAATCTCCAATCTTGCATGCTAACTGGTTCATGTTGTGGTGCATGTGAACAAATTGAAATATTTGTTTCTTCCTTGTGCAAATGAAGTCTGGTTAGCAGCTAGCTTGTTGTTCCTCGCCTCGCTCTGTGATGTCTTTGTGCTTGCAGGCGTCCTTCCTCTTCCTCGCTTCGGCCCTCATCGTCGTCGCTAGATGGATGATACTGGGTATCGAGATTCGTGACCAGGGGACGGCAACCCTCCCGGCACCCCAAAAGCCAGCGCGAGAGGATACGGTAGTCTTCAATGCACGGCATAGTTGCAGCTCCTCCAGGCTCCAACCCTATACCTGCCTGGTTAGTCAAATCAAACCAAAATTATATTTTTTGTTCTTCACTGCGTGTTAGCTGATTAAGTTAGCTCCTTGTGATTTGAGAGCTGCAGCTTCAAATTTCATCTGCTTTGTGATTCAAAATTTTATTTGAGGACATAATGCACATGCTTATTCTTTCACAAGAATTGGAAGCTATGTATCTAGACAACATTTGTAATCGGTTATATGTTGCTGTAGCCAACAGATCCTATTATATCTAGCAGTTTTTTTTTGCAGTTTGAGGCAACTGATCCTGAGCACAAATATCATAAAATTATGGGTTAATTAGATCCGTGCCATTATAACTTTCATGTTTTTGAAGAACGCCATTACTATTCAACTTACTATGCCAGTGCCATCATGTACGCCCGACGGCGCCCGTGGCCCACCTGCAGGCATATTGGAGGGGGGCGTATATTCGTATGGACAAGATTGCCCTTGCTCATTCCATCTCTCTGATTTCACTGACGTGCGGGACCCACACGTCAGGTCTTCTTCAACCTTCCATCGCCGTCGACAGGTCCCGATTGGCGTGCTGGGGCTGCCGTTCCAGTCGGGCCTCGCGGTAGGGGGCAACCCGCGGGAGCTCCACTTCAACCTCACCACGGCCTTCACCTCGGCCACGAGTGGGAGACGCCGTGCTGGACCCACAAATCCTTCAATGGCTGATCCCGCCGGCGTCGCCCGAGCTAGTGAGGGGCAATGGATGGGAAAGCACAGGGGGGCCGAAATCGAGAGCGCGTGTACCTTATCGATCTTCTCAAAGGAGTCGGCGCGGCGCGGGTCCGGCCGTCGATGGCCTCGTCGGCGATGGCCTAGGCGGGCCAGCCGGCGGCGACCTGCTTCCCGCGCGCCCTGTTCGTGAAGCTCCCGCCAGGGGCGAGGCATGACGAGCGGGAGCGCCTCTCCCGTCGTGCCTTCTTCTTCGCCGCCTGCTCCAGCCATTTCCCGGCAGCAACCACGACGGCCTCCTGCGGCGGCGCGGGGACGGCCGGCTCGGGCGGCTGCGGCAGCAGGCGGTCAGGGCTAGGCGCGGAGGGGTGGCCGTGGACGCAGCCCATGGAGGCGGGGTCATCTTCAACCTCTCTCTCCCTCTCTTCCTCCTTGCAACTCCTCTGCTCCTCCTTGCAACCCCGCATGCACCGCTGCCGTCGGTGACCATCGACCCCGCCTCCATGGGCTGCGTCGGTGGGAGACAGGAGCGGAGCACGCTTTGGTTCCCACGGCGGTACACCGAGGATTCTCGGCGGCCGATGAACATGTATGTACATGTTTTCGGTGTTGTTCTGTATAAACTGAAAACCGAATAAAAAAAACCGACACCGAACTTGTCGATTTTTGATATTTTTGGCAGACCGATCGGTTGTGATTCCAGAAAAACCGAAATATTTTTACACTGAAAAACCGACGCCGGCCGTCTGCCGCCGCTCCGGGTCCCGGCTCCCGCGCAGGCGCGCCGCTGTTGCGCCTCCTCCCAGCTCATGGCTCCCGTGTTGGCGCGACTCCGCTGGCCCGCCGCTGTGCCCCCTCCCGGTCCCGCGCTCCCGGCTGCCGCGTTGGCGCTCCGCTTGCTCGCCTCTGCGCCTTCGCCCCTCCCAGCTCCCGCGCAGCCGCGCTGGCATGCCGCCGCCGCTGCGCCACCTCTCGGATCCCGCTGGCGCCCAGCGGCCCCGCCGCTCATCGATCTAGGAGGCGTGGCACCGTCGGCGCGCCGTCGCCGCCAAGGATTGGTGAGGCCGGGAGGGATGGGGTTAGGGTTTGCGATTGGGGAGGGAGGGGCGTTGAGTTTGGGAGCTCGGCTGGGGTTGGGGGCAGAGGACTCGTGAGGGATTGAGGGATGAGAGGGTGGGGTGGGGGTGGGCCATGGTGGGTCGTGGGCCGGCAAAGGCAAATGGCCTGGGCGGTGGGCGGCAGCAGCCGGAACCTGGGGACTTTGGTTCCTCGGTTCTTCGATTCAGTAGGAACGAAAAACCGAGGCCGAAGCCCAATACCGAAATGAATTAGAATAAAAACTGATCCCGAACCGAAAAAACCAAAAAACCGACATTTCGGTTTGGTTCAGTTCGGTTCGGTCGGTTTCGGTTTTTTGGTAAAAAAATGCCCACCCCGACCTCTAGACTAAGTAATAAAGCAACGTTTACATGGACGACAACATGGAGCTGTTGACAGAAGCGAAAGAGGCCAATAGGGTGCAGGTACTATCAAACTAATCAAAGCCTTTAGCCACTAGCCTTGGCTTGTAGTTTTTAATCGTACCATCAAGCCTAAGTTTTTTCTTGAACACCCACTTATATCCTACATCTTTGCACCCATAAGGACATTTCACAACCTCCCAAATACCATTATACATAATTGAATCTATCTCACTCCGAACTGCTTCCTTCCAATAGTCAGCATCTGGAGAGAAATATGCCTCTTTAATGGTTCTAGGGGTGTCATCCATCAGGTACACAATGAAATCATCACCAAAAGACTTTGCAGTCTTCTGTCTCTTACTCTTTCTGAGAGCTTCGTTGTCATCCTCCTCAGGATTTTCCACATATGTTTGTTCATTGTGTTCTATCAAAATAGAAAATTCTTTATTAATAGATGATTCAAGATTAGATGTGCTAACTTCCTCTTTCATAGGACATATGTCCTAAAAAATGTAGCGTCTCTGGACTCCATAACTGTACCAACATGCATGTCTGGTACTCTAGATTTTACTATTAAAAATCAATAATCCACACTATGAAAATCAATAATCTTAGGTCCTAGTTTATGTTTCTTAGTGATGGGCACATTAACTTTAGCCGAACATCCCCAAGTTCGTAAATATGAAGGAGTTAGCGTATTCTTTTCTCATTCCTCAAATGGTGTTATCTCTTTATTCTTTATAGGAACACGATTCAAGACATGACATACAGTCAATATAGCCTCACCCCACAATTCCTTGGAAAGTCCCGTTGTATCTAACATGGCATTAATCAAATTGATTAATGTGCGGTTCTTTTTTTTCGCTACCCCATTTGTTTTAGGTAAATAGGAAGGCGTCCTCTCATAAGTTATTCCATGTTCCTCAAATAACATAGTGAAAACATTAGAAAAATACTCTCCACCATGATCAGACCTAACTCGTATAATCTTTCTCTCTAGTTGGTTTTCTACCTCAGCTTTATAGACTTTAAAATATTGCAAAACATCATCTTTAGACTTCAACAAATAAATATAGTACAATCATCTATTAAAGTCATGAAATAATTTTTACCACGTTGTGTCAACATGCCATTCATCTTGCACAAATCAGAATGAATTAATTCTAGAGGTGCCAATTTCCTCACCTCAGCAACCAAATGAGGCTTGCGAGGTTGTTTTGATTCAACACACACATGGCACATAGAATTTTTGACTAAGGTGAATTTAGGAATTAAACTCAAGTTTAGAAGACACATCATATAACCAAAGTTAACATGACAAAGTCGCGAATGCCAGACATTAGATTCATCGTTAACATTTGCAACATTAACATGGCAACTTTATTACATTCATCAGACATAGAAAAGCAGAACAAGCCTCCGCTATCATAACCTTTTTTTCAACAAAATTTCAAAACTTAGAAATTACACATTTGTTGGATTCAGAGACTAACTTTAAACCATCTCTACACAGAAGAGACCCGCTGACTAGACTCTTCTTGATGGTGGGAACATGCTGCACATTCCTCAGTTGAACGGTCTTTTCCGAAGTAAGCTTCAGATCGACCAAACAGCACTAAGAACACACGCATGCGATCCGTTTCCCATCAACAAGGAGGAAGCCCCTCCTGGCTGGTAAGAAGAAAACAAGAAAATGCCAGCATAAACAAGAAAACAGGTGAATGACATACTGACAGAACTGTAGGTAATAGATTACCGTACCCCGACGTTCCTGCAGTCTCACTAACAACCATGTTGGCACTTTTGTCATTGTTCTTATCCTTGCGGTGCAGACACTTTCCAGCGAAGTGATCCAGGCTACCACGTCAATAACACAACTTGGTCTGCCGCTTATTCTTTTTGAACTGAGTCATTTGATTAGTCTTTGTTTGGTTCTGTTGCGGCTTGTTCTTCTTCTTGTTGGATGCATTGAAATTCTTCTTTTGCACCAAGTTCACACTAGAAGATCCAACAATCTCGTTTCTACGTATGTCTTTTTCTCTCGCCTTCTCTTCCATATCAAGAGTGCCGATGAGACCAACAATTGTAAACTCTTGTCTCTTGTGTTTCAGAGAGGTCGCAAAATCCCTCTAAGAAGGTGACAGCTTTGTAACGATACCTCCTGCCACAAACTTGTTGGGTAACCGACATAGAGCATCCTTGCTACAGTTCTCAAGGTCTTTAGCCATCGCCTAAATCTCATGGCTCTGTTCTACCACAGAACGGTCGACATACAATACAACTCACTACCAGCATTAGAAATCCCAAAATTAGCCTCAAACGCATCACAAACATCTTCGTCACTTGGTAGCGAGAAATACATGTCCACAAGGTTTTCAGCGAGAACACTTATGATGGCTCCTCCAAACAGGTTGTCGGCCGCACTTAAAGCACGCTCCTCTTCTGGAGTGAACTGTTCGAGCTTCTCCTGTACGACATGTATAATGTTCATTGCTGTCAAACCCAATGTAACCCTTTCGCGCCAACACTTGTATTTTGAGCCGTAAAATGCAATTGGTTTAATTGATTTAGCAAAACCAGTTACCGAAAGCCTATTATTATAATAAGGTTATTGAATTGTTAGAAATTTAGACATTTTTGGTATATTTTAATTCCAGAAATTGACAACAAATTCATGATGACAATAAGTGATTAGTAACAATAGTGTGTTCAAGTTAAATCTCTAAATTAACAAGAACAACACGAAAAACCAGAACTAGTTGATCTAATTTGGTGCAGTGGTGAGTTGATGCAGTGGAGTCCCCTCACAATGAAGAGAATAATGTTGGCAAAGGTTATGACCCAATAACTATCTAATAACTATCATCAATGGCAAAACGCTCACCTCGCCACGGCCCGGCGAGGCGAGCAAGCGCGCGTGCGCATGGCACACCCTTCTCCTGCCAGCTTCATAAGTGGTCCACAACTGGTCCACCATTTAAGTTTGGTTAGGATTCTTTGACTATCTATCCGGGAATGAAGTCCGATAGCTCTCTATCATTACTAGTGGACCTTTTAATTCTATTGATTAATTGAGGCAAAAAAATAGGCGAAGGCCCAGTTAATCCAACATAGATACGCACCACACATATGCTGGATATGTGTGCTTTTGCTTTGAGCCGCTATCCGTGGCTTGAAGCCATGCATATGGATTTTTGGTGACGCCCTACGCCTCAGCCAAGGGCGTCATGTCTGCAGCCATGGAGTGCCGGTGGCGGCTGCAACGGCTGCGCCAATTGGAGCTAGCTACTTTGTACATACTCGATCCGCATGCTCCATTACACCGTGTTGATATAATTTGCTATGTATATCCAGGACATAGCTTTACTGCTACTACTTAGTTCATAGCAGTTACGTTGTTACTTATTACATCCAGTTCTTGATGTTTATGTGCACTTTTGCTAGAATCAAAATAAAGAACTGTGTGTAATCGTAACAAACACTTAATTAATGGTTGTCCTATCCAATAATGTAATTAGAGAATCTAGCCAATGAGACTGCTGCGTGGTGATGTACTTGCTTCACCGTAACTCAAAAAATTGGAAGATAGAGGGAGAGGTAGAGATGTTCGCTCATGGGCATTGTTGCAAGCAACTAACAACTTGACGCCGATCGCCTATAAATGCGGCAACGCCTTGACCCGTCTCCTCACTCTCACAACGCAAAACCAATAATCACGAGGAAACAAGCTCTCGGTCGATCGACCATTTTGCTCTAGCTGCGGCCTCGCCTGTCATCGTCGCCTAAGTGTCATGGCCAGCACTCAACAGGTACGTGTACAGGCAAAACGTGCAGTGCGTGCTTAGGCTATCCGCACTCGTATTCCTCTATTTCCCTCCCCTAAACGGAATATTTTATCCTGGTCATCAAGATTCTTTCCTCTATCCCGATTTCTTCCGCACTCGTCTCTCCTCTATCACCTTCCCCTATCCCAACTACCATATTATTTTACTCTTTATTTACTCTCTCTCTCTCACCCGGCCCCACCACTCTCTTTATCTCTCCCCCCTCTCTCTTCCTCCCGGCACTGCTCTCCTCCTCCCCTTCCCCACCCGCCGCCGGCCCTGCTCTCCTCCCTCCGTCGCCGCCTCGCCGTGCCCGCCAGCCGTGGCCCCCCTCTTCTCCCTCCTCCACCACCGCCCCTCCCTCCGGATCCGCGCCTCCGCCTGCCGCCGGCGTGCCCCCTCCGGCCCCCGCGCCCCCTCCCATTCCCCTCACCAGCTCCCTTCCCCGCCTCCTTGACGGCGCGCGCGCGGCCCGGAGCGGAAGCCGGAGAGCGGCGAGGCGGCCACCCGTGCCTCATCAAGCTCCGCGCCGCGAGGTGGAGGGCCGGCGGCGGCGGGCAGCGCGAGCTCGCGGCGGCGGCGGGGCTGGGGCTCGAGCTTGGGCTCTCGCGGGACGGCCACATCGGCGTCCTCGCCGCGCCGCTCCACCCCGAAGCTCCCCTCCTCCGCCGGGTCGGCGAATCGGCGACCAAGACCGTCGGCGGCACTGTGTTCCTCTGTCGCAAGGCGGCGGAGAGCGGCTTGGTGCTCAGGGACCTCGTCGACGCGCGTCCGGTTGCTCGGCGACCTCCATCCTCCGTCCGCGGCGCCACCCCCTCTCCCTTCCTCGTCCGGCGGCGGCGGCCCCGCGGGTGGACGGTGAGGAGCGCGGTGGACGGCCGTCGCATGTCCGGCCCGGCTAGCACAGCGGGCGGTGGCGGCCTCTCCCTCTCCGTCTCTCTGCCGCCGCCCCTCTCCCTCTCCATCTCTCTGCAATGGAGCGACCGGTGCGGCAGCGGGAGCGACGGCGGCGGCGCGGCAGCGGGAGAGCGACGGCGGCGGCGTGCGCGGAGCAGGGGCGGGAGGGGAGCTGCGGGCGGTTGGGCTTGTGGGCCCGCCGCCACGGTGGCATGGTGGAGGAGCTCCTCCACCTCCCCCACGCTTGGCGGATCGGCAACCCTCCGCTCCCGTAGAGGAAGCGGTCCAGGAGCCCGCTGCGGGGGATTTTCCCCTAAACCGTTCCTTCAGGAACGGTTCAGGAAGCCCACTGCGGACAGCCTTATACTTTTGTCCCGATCACTTGGTTTATATATGTCGTGTGCATGTCGATCGACCTGCATGCAGGATGTGGTGTTCGAGGCGAACGCCAACGGCGGTGCTTGGGCTTCTTCTGGCGCGCGCACGTCGCTGTCCCAGCACTACGAGGCGGACGACCCGGCAAGGCTCCCCACTGCAGCCGTCGGGCACGGCCACAAACCCAGCGGCCAATACGTCCTCGCCGCGGGCCGCGTCGACGAGGAGGACGGTCTGTGCCAGGAGATCACACCGGGCGCGCTCAAGCCCCGCGTCACGTACCTCGTCGCCGGCTGGATCAGCGTGGCGGCAGTAGCGGGTGAGGAGCAGGGACGAAGCAGCCATCGAGGCCACCCGGTTCGTGTCAGCATCCGCGTGGACGACGGGGCCTGCGTCTTCGGCGGTGGCGCGGTCTGCGCCGAGGTGGGCAGGTGGGCGGAGATCAAGGGCGCGTTCCGGCTCAGGGAGAGCCCCCGTTGCAGCGCGGTGATTCGCGTGCATGGGGCGCCTGCCGGCGTCGACATCAAGGTCATGGACCTTCGGATCATTGCCACGGACCGCAAAGCGCGCTTCAGCCACCTCAAGGACAAGACAGACAAGGTGAGCACGCCCTGTGCATTTGCATTAATTACCTACGTTGGAATAATGCTGTGGGCACCGGCCTGCTTTTGTCTGTATATCCGATGATGACAGTACGTGCATGGCATATACATGGTTCATTCGTTGCAGGTGCGCAAGCGTGACGTGGTTCTCAAGTTCGGCGGCGCGCCGGGGGCATCCGTGCGCGTGGTGCAGCTGGACAACGGCTTCCCGCTGGGCAGCTGCATCAACGGCGAGGTGATCCAGAACCCCGCCTTCGTGGACTTCTTCACCAACCACATGGACTGGGCCGTCTTCGAGAACGAGCTCAAGTGGTACTGGACGGAGGCGCAGCGCGGCCAGCTCAACTACGCCGACGCCGACCGCCTGCTCGACTTCTGCGACCGCGCCGGCAAGCCCGCGCGCGGCCACTGCATCTTCTGGGCCGTCGATGGCGACGTGCAGCAGTGGATCAAGGACATCGGCGGCGACCGCGACCAGCTCATGGCGGCCGTGCAGGAGCGCATCCGCGGCCTCCTGGGCCGCTACGCCGGGAGGTTCCCGCACTACGACGTCAACAACGAGATGCTGCACGGGCGCTTCTTCCGCGACCGCCTCGGCGACGACGTCGCTGCGCTCATGTTCCGCGAGGCCGCACGGCTGGACCCGGGCGCCGCGCTCTTCGTCAACGACTACAACGTCGAGCGCGGCAACGACCCCAACGCCACGCCCGAAAAGTACATCGAACTCATCCGCGGCCTCCAGCGGGGCGGCGCGCAGGTGGGAGGCATCGGCCTGCAGGGCCACGTCTCCAACCCGGTCGGGGAGGTCATCTGCGACGCACTGGACAAGCTCGCCGCCACCGACCTGCCCGTTTGGATCACTGAGTTCGACGTGGGCGAACCCGACGAGGCCCTCCGCGCCGACGACCTCGAGGTGGTGCTCCGGGAGGCGTACGCGCACCCGGCCGTGCAGGGCGTCATGTTCTGGGGCTTCATGCAGGGACACATGTGGCGCCAAGACGCCGCCCTCGTCAACGCCGACGGCACCGTTAACGACGCTGGACAGAGGTGAGGCATCAAGGCTTACTGATAACAGAAGAAACAATCAGCTCCACTTTTGTTTAATTGGTAGGTAATGATATATGGATTCTCTACCTATATATGCGTCTGCAGGTTCATTGAGCTCCGGAGGGAGTGGACCTCCGATGCGCGTGGCCGCCTCGACGGCGATGGACAGTTCATGTTCAGGGGCTTCCACGGCACATACGTGGCGCAGGTCACGACGGCGACGGGGAAGATGCTCAAGGGATTCACCGTGGACAAAGGGGACGCGCCTCTCGTGCTGGACATTGATATCTGACTATTAAACCATTGAGGATTGCCTTATTATAGCTATATACCAATACAGCCATGAATTCTTGGCAATTGCCCCGCCTCACCCAAACACGAATCCACCCGGTACTGTTTGGATAGCTGTATGTGGATCCAAACCCCTTAATATCACAGTAATGCGTATTGTAAGAGTGATGTGCTATACTGCTATTGGCATGAGCCTAATTAAAATAAATAATATAATCGAGCTATTCGCCGTTTACTATGTCCTAGCATAGTGCTCGTGCGCCTGCTACAGTAAAAAAAATTAAGTATTATATTTTCACCAGTATATTTTTTGGAATCCAGTAGATATTTGCTAGGAACCAATAGGTAGCACATTTCCTTATACTCATCGCACCAATTTATTTAAGAACGAGAGTTGGTACAAACAAAAATAGATAGTACTCCGTATATTTTACCATCCAACACAACCATATCTCTAATTCTAATCTCTGATTCGAGTTGGTAAGGAGTACAGCGTATATGTGTTAGCAGATGTGGGCCTGTTTCTCAGCGCAAGGAGCGTGTGACAAGTCAACACCAAGACTGCACAACCACTGCACCACGGCCCATGAGCAGCGATGGATCGACTTTCGATAGTGGATCTATCGGTATAATGTTATACCAACGGACTGTTAAAACCACGTATCAGGGTTGTCGATAAATATTACTCCCTCTATCATGTAGTAGAAGGCATCGAGTTCACAATTGTACTCAAATACAAGGCATCCTAACTACAATTGTTCGTTTAATTATTCTTGGAGTTAGTGCGGTTAGTTTGGCTGATTGGTGGATAGATATAAGTTGGCTCATTGGTACTTGCAACTTTCATTAAAACAACCAACAATATAACTTTCCACGTAATAACTCAGGATTATATGTGTCTTTTACTAGTCTCTCTAATATGTCCTAAAAACTCTAGGATGCCTTGTATTACAGGATGGAGGGAGTATGCCGCAGACACCCCTTATACCAACGGATTGTCCGAAACTTCATACTTTTTATCCACAGACCAATGTACATCAACAAACAATCTATTGTCGGGATCACCGACAGATAATTAGAAGATGTACGACCGAGCGTTCAATAGGAGAATTTCATAGCAATCAAAATAATTGTTACACAGTACAAGCTGAATTCACCACCAATGATTTATCCATCACGCCACATTCAGCTACTGAACAACCATAATTCATATGCAGCCACATTAAGGACATATAACTAAAATGTTACATTCAAGACATGCATGGTACCCATCTATTGACACCGTTTTCTTGGCATTTGAGTCAAAGATGCGGTAAGAAGGGGTCAGCTGATAGGGCCGACGTTTGACGTTGAGAACTGCAGCCGATGGATTAGAACAGATATAATCAGAGCCGATGGTCAAGCTAATGTAGCAAGGAACTGATGAAAGGCGAATGAAATGGGCACAAATAATGGATGGAGATTTGGTCGAGATACGTGGATAGAGTCTGTATCTTAGGCTATAAATAGCGGCCTTCAGGCTACGGAGAAAATTGTACACATCAAATCAAAGAAACTTTTATTCTATTCGCATTACATCTACTTTTAAACCTTAGTTTAAGTAGCTTTACGAGTTCTTCCAAGTCTTTGCTGGGCTGCATCTCCGTCTAGATCGGACGTATCGCTATAGTTTCGTCTAGATCTTCTAAAATTTATCGCAATTGCTAGATCGTAGGTTCCAGTGCCTCACTTTTATCTAAGATTTAATCCTTGCACCAACTTATCCTAATCTTTAGATTATAGGTTTATGTGCCTGACTTTTATCTAAAATCTATCTATTACATCCCTTTATCGAACATTGCTATTTAGACGATCAGATTAGACGATTTAGGTTGTTTAAATTGCTTTGTTGTTTCGTTCAAAGTTATCGATATCTGCTAGATCTTAATAGATTTAACCTGTTTTTATCACCAATTTATCAATCTGAATCTAAGATTCATATCGGCTCTTAAGCTTCTAAGCGCATAGCTGATCTGAGCCTTGTGTTTTGACTTTAAACCGTCATCGGCTATCTTAGCCGATTTGATACAAAAGAGGACAGTTCGGAATCATAGTTGATTTGTGAATTTTACACTATTTTATTCCCTTGTCAACTACAGGTCAAATTAACTGGCACGCCACGGACCTCAGGATTTCCGACTCGTCATCGGAATGAAGCAAATCATTGAGGCCGATCGTGTGTTAACACAGATTGTCATCGGCTGACTTTTTGCGTCAACACATTTTTGGCACACCCTGTGGGACAGAGAGGAAACCATATCATCATCATTACTAGGAGTGGTGATGGAAAACGCACTGAGTTCGGTGAAGACAACATCATGGTTACTTCCGAGGAAGATCTTAGCGAGGAACAGAAGGCACTCATGGACAAGATGGTGGATGCATACAAGCAAACTAAAAGGATCAACACTATGCCTAGAGGGGGGGGGGGGGGAATAGGCGTTCCTAAAAATTATCACAAACAACTCCACGAAATATCAGACTGCCGTAAATTTACGGTAGCCACCGGAAATTTACGGTAGATTTACGGTAGGCACCGTAAATTTCCGCCTACTACCGTAGATTTACGGTGAGTTTCGACCAACACAAATCAAACTTGATTCTTGAAAAGCAACAGAAATTTATGCGACACAATGAGCTGTAGAAGATGATATAATGATTCTAGAAGTTCAAGCACCACTAACAACCTCACCAATAGATAGATCGAGACAATAGAAGAAAGAACGTATAAGAACAATATGAACAAGATGAACAACAACGAGAGACACAAGATTTTTCCCGAAGTTCACTCCACAAAGGAGCTACGTCTCCGTTGAGGGCCTACGAAAGGCGGGCTTATCAACACCAAGCCACTTTCCTCGTCTTAGTCACCACGAAGGAGCTAAGAGCACTTACTATGAAATCCACGAAGGATTGGGCAATACAAACTTCCAAGGCAAATCCACAAGCTTACTCGGATGCTCTTGGTGACGCCTAACCGTCTAGGGAATGAATTCCCAAGAGTAACAAACAAGAATCCGAGAACCACGAACTTGATGCTCAAGAGAGGGAATGAATGAGGCTTGGATTACTTAGCAAAAGTCCCTCAACCAACACACCACCACAACTTGGAAATCGAAGCAAGGGGTGTTGGGAGAGCTCCCAAACCTTTTCT
>OAMR01000729.1:224997-235625 GCA_900205405.1 Echinochloa crus-galli | reverse complement strand
GCATCCAATACAATCATATCATGCAGACAAGAGTAATCTATTAGAACAGTACACCAAATAGTGAAAGCAGTGCAAAAACAGGGGCTAGAAATAATCTACGCTTCGCTATGAACACATGAACGCAAGAATCACACTAATCGGAGCTAAAACGAGAAAGTTATGCTAATTTGAAGATCCAGGGACCTATCTGCGAGGAACCGAGGACCTATACGTAATTAAGCGGATAAACCGAAGGGCTGACGCGGAAAAACAGCAGAGTTGGACCGCGGGTTCGAATTTTTAAGAGCTCAGGGGGTTTTCCAAAAATAACAGGACCTATTTGGAATTACTTTTCAACAGGGGTGGACGGCGGGTTGATTTGGATGAAAGGCAGGGGCTCTTTAACAAAATTACCAGCGCTGACCGGTATTGACTCGGCCAGGACGCGTGGCAGCCGTTGGATCTGATCTGGACGGGCTGGATTTAAAACGCGAAGGGGTATCGAATGTTCTATTCTCGACCGTGGATCGGGATCGGACGGCCGACGGCGAGGAGCTCGCCGGGGAAGAAAGGGACGCGGCGGCGCCGCTCGGACCGACGGCGAACTTCGCCGGACTTGGTCCTAGCTCGTGCTACAGGGCTCCATTCACGACGCGGTCTGGTCCTACGGACTCAGGGGAACACGGCAAGTCTACCTAGGGGGTTCTAGTCGTGGGTTGGCCGGCGAAGCGGCCGGACGACGACGGGCGGCGGAGGCGGACTCCGGTGCACCGCAGGGAGAGGTTTAGGCTGGGTTAGAGGCTCGTGTTTCTGGCTCTGGAGCGACCGGGGGGTTCTACAAGTGCAACAGTGCAGCTGGCGTGGAGTGGGGTGCGGTGTGTCGGCTGGACGGCGGTGACCGGCGGGGATCGCCGTCGGTGGCCGAGGGAGACGGGCCTACGGTGCGACAACGGTGAAATTGAAGGGAGGAGAAGTTGCTTTACCTCCTGAGGATGCACTGGATGCAAGGAATTGCTCGAAGCTGGCTCGGTCGGCAAGATCGACGGCGAACTTCCCTCGGCGGCGCTGTGGACGGCGAGGAGGAATTAGTCGCGATCGAGATAGGAAAAGAGAAGGGAAACGCTCGATGGCTTCAGTACCTCCTGGCGGACGTCCTGGGGGTGATGGCCGGCCGGGAGACACGCCGGGGCAGCCTGACGGCGTGCGGCGGCGCTGCGCAAGTTCGGCGGCGCGTGGGCAGGGCGGAGGAGAGCGTGCGGGTAGACTTGGCGTGCGATGGCGAGGTCGGGTGAGGCTCGGGGGTGCTCAGGCGCGCTTTGTAGGAGGATGGGAAGGCTCGGGTAAGAGGAAAGGGATCCACGGCGGTGGGGGGGTCGCGGCGGTGGCGGAGCTGACCTTCCCTTCCGGGAAGATGGCTTGTAGCGCCTAGCAGTGTACTACCCATATGCAAAAGCCCATAGGAATACAAGGACAGGGAATAAATACTAGGTACAGCCTTAATGGTAAACAGTATTAGACACATGCATATGTAATGAACAGTGTATTAAAGGTGAGATAGGTAGCAAGGATTGTCCGTGCTAATACTTGCCTTCCTCGGAGTAAGGCTGTAGCTGCAAATCCGGCTCCTGGTAGTCCTCCACGTACTCCGTGTCCAAAGCTACGGGCTCACCGACTGGACACGATCATCACGCAAGCATCCAATACAATCATATCATGCAGACAAGAGTAATCTATTAGAACAGTACACCAAATAGTGAAAACAGTACAAAAACAGGAGCTAGAAATATTCTACGAAGGAATTGCTCGAAGCTGGCTCGGTCGGCAAGATCGATGGCGAACTCCCCTCGGCGGCGCTGTGGACGGCGAGGAGGAATTAGTCGCGATCGAGATAGGAAAACAGAAGGGAAATGCTCGATGGCTTCAGTACCTCCTGGCGGACGTCCTGGGGGTGATGGCGCTGCGCAAGTTCGGCGGCGCGTGGGCAGGGCGGAGGAGAGCGTGCGGGTAGACTTGGCGTGCGATGGCGAGGTCGGGTGAGGCTCGGGGGTGCTCAGGCGCGCTTTGTAGGAGGATGGGAAGGCTCGGGTAAGAGGAAAGGGATCCACGGCGGTGGGGGGGTCGCGGCGGTGGCGGAGCTGACCTTCCCTTCCGGGAAGATGGCTTCCCTTGCGAGGGATCAGTGTAGAAGGAAAGGGGGAAAGGGGGGGGGGAAGCTGCGGGGAAGCTTCGGGGTGAGCTAGAGGGTGGGCCCATCGATACTCGGCGTGCGCGCCAAGAATTGCGGGGCGGCGGGATTGGGCCCTGCGGCCGGAGGAAGGTGATGACGGGCGGGGCCCGCTATCAGTGGGAGAGAGAGGAGCGGCGGGGGGCTGCAGCAAGTCTGGGCCGGAGCCGGGCCGAATCCCAGTCGGGCCGGGCGGACGGAGCGGGAAAGGAGGAGGGGGAAAGATGGGCTGGGCCGAGAGCGGGGAGTGCGCGGTGAGAAGGGGGAGGGAGCAGAAATGGTCTGAGGGAAAGTCTAGGGAGGAAAAACGAACTCAGGGTCTACGAACTTTTCTAGAGCTCAAAACAAAGTGGTTCAAGTTCGAATTTAAATTAAATTTAAATTCTCGTTTGAACCACAAGCAATACAAAAACCAATGCAGCAGCATGAATGCAACAAAAATGTTTCTATACCTTATATTTGATTTTAATTTCCATAAAATATTCATTTAACCTACATTAAACATGAACAGGATAATAAGTAATCACACAAGCTCCTCTCAGCTGATCGAACAGATCATCAATCCTCGGCAGCGAATATTTTGGGTGTTACAAACCTACCCCCCTTAAGGTGAATCTCGTCCTCGAGATTCGGATGTGGATGCGAAGAGTTGTGGATAAGCGGCCTTGAGGTCTTCTTCTCTCTCCCAAGTCGCTTCATCCTCTGACAAGGGTCTCCAGCACTACTGAAACATTTCTTCAGCTGAGACACATGGAACACATCGTGTACTCCGGCCAGTTTCTCAGGTAACTCTAGCCGGTATGCCACTTCGCCCATCCGTTCCAATATCTTGAAGGGTCCAATGAAACGAGGTGCCAGCTTGCCCTTGACATTGAACCGCCTCACACCTCTCATGGGTGACACCTTCAGGTACACAAAATCATCAACTCTGAAGCTGAGGTCCCTCCGTCTGACATCGGCGTAACTCTTCTGTCTGGACTGGGCCACCTTCAGGTTCTCTCTGATCACCTGCACCTGCCGCTCTGCATCTCTGAGTATCTCCGGACCAAAGACCTGACTCTCTCCAGTCTGGTTCCAGAACAATGGGGTCCGGCACTTCCTGCCATACAATGCCTCGAACGGTGCCATCTGCAGACTCTTCTGGTAGCTGTTATTGTAGGAGAACTCTGCATACGGCAAACTCTTATCCCAGCTGACTCCATACTGCAATGCACAAGCCCTCAACATATCCTCTAGTATCTGGTTGGTCCGCTCTGTCTGACCATCTGTCTGCGGGTGATAAGCTGAGCTGAATTGCAATTTCGTGTCCATAGACTCATGTAATTTCCGCCAGAAGTGTGAGGTGAACTGAGTACCACGATCTGATACAATCTTCTTCGGCACCCCGTGTAAGCACACAATCCGCTCCATGTACAACTCTGCTAGTCTGGCGCCTGTGTAGGTGGTCTTCACTGGCAGAAAGTGGGCCACCTTGGTCAGACGATCAACAATCACCCAAATGGAGTCGAATCCTCTCTGAGTACGGGGCAGACCAGTGATGAAGTCCATACCAACTTCTTCCCATTTCCACTCCGGGATCTTCAACGGCTGAAGCAATCCAGCTGGCCTCTGATGTTCTGCCTTGACTCGCTGACATGTGTCGCACAATGCCACGTGAGTCGCCACATCACGCTTCAGTCCATACCACCAGAATCTCTCCTTGATGTCCTGGTACATCTTAGTGCTGCCTGGGTGGATCGAATAGGCTGAGTCATGTGCCTCTCTCAGAATCATCTCTCTGATCTGCGCTATATCTGGCACACATATCCTCTTCCCATGCCATAGAGTTCCCTGATCATCAACTCTGAATCCAGGGGCCTTTCCCAATGCAACATTCCCCACAATCTCTCGGATCTTCTCATCCTGCAGCTGACCTCTACGGATCTCCTGCTCGAGCGTGGGCTCCACTGCCATCTCGGTGATGCTGGTGACGAATCCCAGACTCATCCTCTCAAACTCTCGGCTGAGCTCCTCCGGCAAACAGTGACCAATGATCCTGTTCGCATAACTCCTCCTGCTCAGAGCATCTGCCACCAAGTTGGCCTTCCCTGGGTGATAATGAATCTCCAGATCATAGTCCTTGATCAGCTCTAACCATCTGCGCTGTCTCATGTTCAGATCTGACTGAGTGAAGACATACTTGAGGCTCTTATGATCAGTGAAGATGTCACATCTGTGCCCAATCAAGTAATGTCTCCAGATCTTCAATGCATGGACCACAGCTGCCAATTCCAAGTCGTGCAAGTTGGCCTTCCCTGGGTGATAATGAATCTCCAGATCATAGTCCTTGATCAGCTCTAACCATCTGCGCTGTCTCATGTTCAGATCTGACTGAGTGAAGACATACTTGAGGCTCTTATGATCAGTGAAGATGTCACATCTGTGCCCAATCAAGTAATGTCTCCAGATCTTCAGTGCATGGACCATAGCTGCCAATTCCAAGTCGTGCGTTGGATAGTTCTGCTCATGCTTCCTCAACTGCCTGGATGCCAAGTCGCCGCGCGCGCCAGCCCCCGAGCATGCAAGGTCGGCCGCGCGGGAATCCTTCAATGAACCGTCTGTAATAACCGGCCATCCCAAGGAAACTCCTGATCTCGCTCACATCCCGTGGTGGACTCCAGCTCAATACATCGCTGACCTTTTTCGGATCGACTACCACTCCTCCATTGGACAACACGTGTCCGAGGAATGCTACTTCCTTCAGCCAGAACTCACACTTGCTCAGCTTGGCATACAGCTGATGCTCCCGAAGCCTCTGCAGCACCAATCTCAAGTGCTCCTCATGCTCTGCTTCATTCTTGGAGAAGACCCGAATGTCGTCGATGAACACCACCACGAACTTATCCAGATAGTCCATAAACACGCTGTTCATCAAGTACATAAAATATGCAGGAGCATTGGTCAGCCCAAAAGACATGACTGTGAACTCATATAACCCATACCGAGTAGTGAAAGCGGTCTTGGGAATATCCGACGGTCGAATCCTCATCTGATGATAACCCGACCGAAGGTCTATCTTGGAGAACACACATGCTCCTCGCAGCTGATCGAACAGATCATCAATCCTCGGTAGGGGATACTTGTTCTTGATGGTCACTTCATTGAGGGCTCGATAGTCAATGCACAACCTCTGAGTACCATCCTTCTTGTCGGCGAACAATACCGGCGCTCCCCATGGTGAAGAGCTCGGACGAATGTACCCCTTGGCCAACAACTCGTCCAACTCCTTCTTGAGCTTTTCCAGCTCCTTTACTCCCATCCTATACGGCCTCTTGGCTATAGGTGCAGTGCCAGGTTTTAGTTCAATAATGAATTCGACATCTCGTTCTGGAGGCATACGTGGCAACTCGTCAGGGAACACATCTGGGAACTGGCTCACAATTCTGATGTCTTCTAGCGCCGTCCCTTCTGCTTGGTTGATCTGGCCCTGATCTGCGGAACTGGCTGCCTGATACTCCACCATGTCACCAGACCCTGCTGTCAACTGAATAGACCTCGTGGAGCACTGGATCACCGCATCATACCTGGCCATCCAACTCATACCCAGGATCATATCAAATCCAAGGGTTTCTAGGACTATCGGACGGGCCTCGAAGTCTACCCCCCTTATCGAAATGGTGACGTGGGGGCAACGCAGAGTAGCTCTTTGTTCACCCCCGGGTGAACTTACTAACATAGCATTCTTCATAGGCATCAATGCAACTAAGTTCTTTTTCACAAATGCAGCAGATATGAAGGCATGCGATGCTCCGGAATCAAATAAAACAATGGCGGGGGTCGAATTGACGAGAAACGTACCCACGACGACATCTGTAGCTGCCTCTGCTGTCTCTGTACCGGTATGATTGAGCTTGCCTCTGGTGGGATTCTGCGGAACACGACCTCCCTGCTGCTGACCCTGCGGCTGTCCAACTCTCTGAGCGCTGCTCTGTCCGGCGGCACCCTGAACTCTGCGAGGACAAGCATTGGCGTAGTGCCCGGGCTCGTCACAGTGGTAGCACCTCTGCCCTGTCACTGCGGGGCTAACTGGACCCGGACGCTGAACTGGTCTCGGCGGCACCTGGCTGCGCTGAACTGGACCCATCTGTGGCTGACCCTGAGGACGCTGCTGGTACTGCTGCTGCTGCTGCTGTGGCGCCCGGGGAAACTGGGGTCGTGGGAACTGGGGTCGCTGCTGGTACTGACCCCGGCTGAGTACACTGGACTGACCCTGGAAGCGCTGCTGGCCTCCCATCTGCTGACTCTGTGGGGGCGCGAAGCGAGGACGACTGCTGCTGCCCATCTGCTGTCCCTGAAGCTTCCTCTTCTTGTCCTCCATCTCACGGCGCTTGCTCTCTAACATCAGAGCGCCGTCCACCATCTCGTGGAAGGTCGGGAACTTGGTGCACATCAACTGGTACTGGAGGGCATCCTGCAGACCGTCACGGAACCTGGTCTGCTTCTTCTGGTCAGTGGCCACGTCCTCTGGAGCGTAACGGGCCAGTGCAAGGAACTTGTCACGATATGCCGTGACACTCATCCCCTCCTGCTTCAGTGCCAGGAACTCCCTCTTCTTCAAAGTCATCAATGCCTCCGGCACGTGGTGTGCGCGGAAGCTGTCACTGAACCGCTGCCAGGTGATCTGAGTACCGGCCGGGAGAGAGGACTGGTATGAATCCCACCAATCCAACGCCGGCCCCTGAAGCTGCCCTCCGGCGTACAGTACCTTCTCCTTGTCGTCGCACTGGGCGATATCCAACTGTCTCTCCACTGCCTTGAGCCAGTCATCTGCCTCAAGAGGGTCGCTGGCCTTGCTGAAGACCGGCGGGCGTCCCTTCAGGAACTCTCCCCTCTTGTCTCTGGGCGGAGCAGCTGCCTGAGGACCCTGCTGGTTCTGCCGGATCATCCTCATGGTCTCAGCCATCTGATGCATCATCTGGACCTGAGCGTACATCAGCTGCTCAATGGTGGGTATCTGCTGATTCGGGTCCAGGGGCGGTGGCTGGTGTGGAGGCGGACCGCCAGCATTGCCCCCGGGGTTGGCCATCTATAATTTCACAAAGTTCAGATATCAGTTGGTTAGTACAAGAGAATATATAACTACCCAGCTATCTAAACAATAAAGTCCTTAAGCCTTATTCCTACATCTAGATGGTTGTAGACTGGTGCCTACGCCCATCACAATCAATACAAAGAACCAAATCAAACATATGAATAATAACAATAAATACAAGCATTTAAAGGCATAAATTCACACAAGACTCGACTTTAGGTTTTTTTTTCTGTGAAAAATTTTGCAGTTAGTTAAATTCGTGGGGGTCTCCTAGTAATTCGTCCACCGTACTATCTAGGCTGCGTTCCTACAGTCAGCACGGCTCTGATACCAATCTGTCACACCCGGATTTACACAAAACCCGAATGCGGCCATATGTGTGCCCAGGAAGTCCACGATCCAAAAGACATGACCAAGAACTCGTACAACCCGTACCGAGTGGTGAAAGCGGTCTTAGGCACATCTGACGGACGGATCCTCATCTGATAGTAACCCGAGCGAAGATCGATCTTGGAGAACACACAAGCTCCTCTCAGCTGATCGAACAGATCATCAATCCTCGGCAATGGGTACTTGTTCTTGATGGTCACTTCATTCAAAGCTCGATAATCCACACACAATCTCTGGGTCCCATCTTTCTTATCCACAAACAAAACTGGTGCTCCCCAAGGAGACGAACTAGGACGAATATACCCTTTTGCTAACAACGCCCTTAATTCCTCCTTAAGTTTCTCTAGTTCTTTTACTCCCACTGATTCGTCCGTTCAGTCTGCCCATCAGTCTGCGGATGATAAGCTGAGCTGAAATGCAGCTTTGTGTCCATCGACTCATGCAACCTCTTCCAGAAGTGTGAAGTGAACTGAGTTCCACGATCAGACACTATGCGCTTCGGTACTCCATGCAAGCATACAATCCTCTCCATGTACAGCTCTGCCAATCGGGCGCCCGTATAAGTGGTCTTCACTGGTAAAAAGTGTGCCACCTTGGTCAAGCGGTCCACTATCACCCAAATAGAGTCAAATCCTCTCTGAGTGCGAGGCAGACCAGTGATGAAGTCCATACCAACTTCTTCCCACTTCCATTCAGGTATCTTCAAAGGCTGGAGCAATCCTGCTGGCCTCTGATGTTCAGCCTTGACTCTCTGACATGTGTCACATAGAGCCACGTGTGTTGCCACATCACGCTTCAATCCATACCACCAGAATCTTTCCTTGATGTCCTGGTACATCTTGGTACTACCTGGGTGTATTGAATATGCCGATTCATGGGCTTCCCTGAGAATTGCATCTCTGATTTGCACTACATCTGGTACACAGATCCGCTTCTCATACCACAATGTCCCTTGGTCATCCACTCGAAAACCAGGGGCTTTTCCTAATGCCACCAGTTCCACGATCTCCTTGATCTTTTCATCCGTGAGCTGTCCTTTTCGGATCTCTTGTTCCAAGGTCGGTTCTACTGCCATCGCATCCAATACAATCATATCATGCAGACAAGAGTAATCTATTAGAACAGTACACCAAATAGTGAAAGCAGTGCAAAAACAGGGGCTAGAAATAATCTACGCTTCGCTATGAACACATGAACGCAAGAATCACACTAATCGGAGCTAAAACGAGAAAGTTATGCTAATTTGAAGATCCAGGGACCTATCTGCGAGGAACCGAGGACCTATACGTAATTAAGCGGATAAACCGAAGGGCTGACGCGGAAAAACAGCAGAGTTGGACCGCGGGTTCGAATTTTTAAGAGCTCAGGGGGTTTTCCAAAAATAACAGGACCTATTTGGAATTACTTTTCAACAGGGGTGGACGGCGGGTTGATTTGGATGAAAGGCAGGGGCTCTTTAACAAAATTACCAGCGCTGACCGGTATTGACTCGGCCAGGACGCGTGGCAGCCGTTGGATCTGATCTGGACGGGCTGGATTTAAAACGCGAAGGGGTATCGAATGTTCTATTCTCGACCGTGGATCGGGATCGGACGGCCGACGGCGAGGAGCTCGCCGGGGAAGAAAGGGACGCGGCGGCGCCGCTCGGACCGACGGCGAACTTCGCCGGACTTGGTCCTAGCTCGTGCTACAGGGCTCCATTCACGACGCGGTCTGGTCCTACGGACTCAGGGGAACACGGCAAGTCTACCTAGGGGGTTCTAGTCGTGGGTTGGCCGGCGAAGCGGCCGGACGACGACGGGCGGCGGAGGCGGACTCCGGTGCACCGCAGGGAGAGGTTTAGGCTGGGTTAGAGGCTCGTGTTTCTGGCTCTGGAGCGACCGGGGGGTTCTACAAGTGCAACGGTGCAGCTGGCGTGGAGTGGGGTGCGGTGTGTCGGCTGGACGGCGGTGACCGGCGGGGATCGCCGTCGGTGGCCGAGGGAGACGGGCCTACGGTGCGACAACGGTGAAGTTGAAGGGAGGAGAAGTTGCTTTACCTCCTGAGGATGCACTGGACGCAAGGAATTGCTCGAAGCTGGCTCGGTCGGCAAGATCGATGGCGAACTCCCCTCGGCGGCGCTGTGGACGGCGAGGAGGAATTAGTCGCGATCGAGATAGGAAAACAGAAGGGAAATGCTCGATGGCTTCAGTACCTCCTGGCGGACGTCCTGGGGGTGATGGCGCTGCGCAAGTTCGGCGGCGCGTGGGCAGGGCGGAGGAGAGCGTGCGGGTAGACTTGGCGTGCGATGGCGAGGTCGGGTGAGGCTCGGGGGTGCTCAGGCGCGCTTTGTAGGAGGATGGGAAGGCTCGGGTAAGAGGAAAGGGATCCACGGCGGTGGGGGGGTCGCGGCGGTGGCGGAGCTGACCTTCCTTGCCGGGAAGATGGCTTCCCTTGCGAGGGATCAGCGTAGAAGGAAAGGGGGAAAGGGGGGGGGGAAGCTGCGGGGAAGCTTCGGGGTGAGCTAGAGGGTGGGCCCATCGATACTCGGCGTGCGCGCCAAGAATTGCGGGGCGGCGGGATCGGGCCCTGCGGCCGGAGGAAGGTGATGACGGGCGGGGCCCGCTATCAGTGGGAGAGAGGAGTGGCGGGGGGCTGCAGCAAGTCTGGGCCGGAGCCGGGCCGAATCCCAGTCGGGCCGGGCGGACGGAGCGGGAAAGGAGGAGGGGGAAAGATGGGCTGGGCCGAGAGCGGGGAGTGCGCGGTGAGAAGGGGGAGGGAGCAGAAATGGTCTGAGGGAAAGTCTAGGGAGGAAAAACGAACTCAGGGTCTACGAACTTTTCTAGAGCTCAAAACAAAGTGGTTCAAGTTCGAATTTAAATTAAATTTAAATTCTCGTTTGAACCACAAGCAATACAAAAACCAATGCAGCAGCATGAATGCAACAAAAATGTTTCTATACCTTATATTTGATTTTAAATTTTC